>CAUYQV010187011.1:0-60629 GCA_963574575.1 Galagoides demidoff | reverse complement strand
GAGCCTCAAGCTATCCCCCTGGGTAGAGTGCCATGGCATCACAGCTCATAGCAACCTCTAACTCCTGGGCTCAAGCGAGTCTCCTGCCTCTGCCTCCCAAGTAGCTGGGACCACAGGCGCCCGCCACAACGCCCGGCCATTTTTCGGTTGCAGCCATCATTGTTGTTTGGTGGGCCCGGGCTGGGGATTCAAACCCGCCACCTTAGGTGTACGTGGCTGGTGCCTTAGCCAATTGAGCCACAGGCGCCGAGCCGCTCAGTCTTGATAACATTGACTACAGAGCCCCATGGCACTGGATTTAGTCTGTGCTGGAGATCCAGCTCATAGGGGCTGTCCTCAGGGCAAACTCACAACAGGGCCAGTCCTTTTCTTATTTGCAGGAAACTTTAAGAATGGAAAATTTTACTTGTCATATACTCTCAGGGTAAATGCCCTCCCCATCCTGATGGGAAAGAATTGAACATCTTGGATTTTTCTTTATCCCCATTTAGGATCCTATGAGTAAATTTTATAGACAAAAGTCAAACTTTTTGGTTTGCATGAATCTTATCATAATTTTGAATGTGTTCCTAGTTATGTAGATTCAATTTCTAGATAGTCAAGTTAAACGTAAGGCATTCGCTTGTTGTAATGTATACAGATCTCAATGGAGGAGAGTGCTTCCCCACCTTTTGTCAACAGTTCCTGCAATATGACAGGTGTTTAGATTGTATTACTTAAAGGGGCAAGTATGACATAATGGATCTAATAGAAAGGACCAGCTATCAGATCCCACCTGGCTGTGTGACTTTAGACAAGCCATCAGCCTCTCTGGCCCCCAGTTTCCTCTTTCATGAAATAAGAAGGCTGCTTTAGAATACCTTTTAAGGCTCAGTGCCTGTACCTAAGTGGTTAGGGTGCTGGCCACATACAGTAGGGCTGGCAGGTTCAAACCTGGCCTAGGCCTGCTAAACAACAATGACAACTATAACAAAAAAAAAAAAATAGCATGGAGGGTGCCTGTAGTCCAAGCTACTTGGGAGGCTGAGGCAAGAGAATCGCGTAAGCCCAAGAGTTAGAGGCTGATGTGAGCTGTGACACCGTGGTGTTCTACTAAGGATGATAGTGAGACTCTGTCTCAAACAAAACATAACAAAAAAATAGAATACCTTTTAAGCCCAATTCAGCTCTAAAATATTACAATTCAATAGGCTCATAGCCTGTTTCTTTTCTTTTTGGGGGGGGGAGGAGTTAAAAAAATTTCAGAATATGGAGGGTATACATGTTTTGTTTATATACTTTGTTTTTGTACAGATGGAGTCAAAAGTGCCCTTCACACTCTGTTTCTGATCTTCCCTGGGAGGAGACCTCTAAGGGAGCACATTTCTACCAAATATAGCACAGCTTTTCTCAGCCTGAGGACAGATCGTTAAGCAAGGGCCCTGAAATGCTGGATAAGGAGGAAGCCAGTTCAGGACAGCCTCCTTTTCCCTAAAGCCATGGGCTGTTGTCTTGTGACTGCTGAATGACCCACAGGGAGGGGCTGTCACAGCAGCTGAGCCTGTGATTCTGACTTGGCCCCTGACTCGCTGGCCAGCCTGGCTTCTGCTCCTCGGAAGAGCTATGAGAGCAGCAGTGTTCACCCGGGAGCATAAAGCCGTGGGCAGAGGGGTCACCTGCTGCTTCGTGCCCCTCGTGTGCGAGCTCAGGTGTGGGAGAGGTGGGAAGGGGAAGACAGTTCACATGGAATCAGATCAAAGAGGATCTTGTGAAGGGAGAGGACAATAAGCTGTGAGCCGTGGGTAGAAAGATGGACTCCAAATGATTAGGAAGGAGAGTAAATACCTTCAAGGAAAAAATCTTACAGATTACATCAGATGTAATGGCTATCCTTTAGATAGAGTGGAGATGAATTATTGAATCTATTTATTTATTACAATAATAGCTCTTAAGCTTTTCTGGGTATTATTGCTGTATACTCTGGAAAGTGCTTTATAACCTTTGGGTCTTTTAATTATCGTTATAGGCATCTGAAGTAGGAACCTTTATTCCCACTGTACAGATAAAGAGACAGAAGTTTAGGGGACTAAGATAATACCCAATGTCACAGAGCTAATAAATGGGACAGGATATCTGATGTTTGAACCTAGACAATGCACTTCTGCTCTATGGCCTTCCTCTTTCTTGTTTTCAGAATATTTGACACAAGCAAGCAGTCTATTTCTTTCTCCTCCCTTCGTTTCTCCTTTACTTCCCTTTTCTCTTCTCTCTCTCCATTTTAATTCATCCTTCTTTTTCTTTTTTTTTTCTCCTTGTTTATCAACAGCACTTTACAGAGATGGTTGAGGGTATTGTTGCCGGGTGGCAAACTATACCATTTATAGTATAAATCTTCTTTCCTGGTGATTCTGAATGAATATTTTCAATATTTCTCTGGATAAAAGTAAAATTGAGATGCCAAATGATTGCTGAAGTCAATTAACAGAAAGTTCATCTTCCATAAATTATCCTTCACTGTACCAGATGAAAGATAATACTCCATTATTATTACCCAAAGATTCTAAGAGCTACAGACCAAGATCGACTAATGGTAAAACAATTATAATACTGTTAATGCATTCCTCCCAGAAACGAAACTGAGATTTATGCTCCCATTTATATAAATAAGAAAATACAGCGAGTTACTTTCGTCTCTTTATCAGAGGAGAAAGAGAATAACAAAGCCATAAAGGCTTTCTTGTTCTTCTGTTGCAGAGGCCCTACTCTCTTTGTTGACTTTCAAGATGAGATAGTTCTAGTTGGAGTTGGTATTCTGCTTAGAGAGTAAATATCCTACCGAGATGACCCGGAGCAGCTCCCTGGCTTCATAATTGCATTTGGGTTAGTTCCAGGCATTCTCGCTAGCGATGAAGGATGCTACTACACTCGGGAAGGATGACCTATGACCTTCCAGGCTAGATGCCTGGAGTTGCTTTTGGTGTTCAGGAAATGGGGCAAGATCCACAGCCACCAGCCTTGTCTGAGATGATAGACTGGGGCTACACCGCTTGTAGGCTTCATTGCCACAGGTGCTGTTCCCGAACTTTCCTGGGACATTGTGATTCTTTAAGGTGCTGAGGGAAAATCCCCATCTTTCCTTATTTCTTTGCTCCCTGCTTCCAGCCCCTTCAAGTTATTTACAGAGCTGCTGCTATGGGGCACAAGCTGATCACAGAGTACAGGGCTGGGCAGTCTGGCTTCAACCCCCTCGTGAATCTAGAACCATCATTTCTGTTTGTCTCTCTGACTCAGCCCCGGGTTACCTCACTGGTCTTATCTCCACCTCCAAAGAAACTTTGTTTTAGGAATCTGCTGCCTTTCCCTTTCTCCCGGGACTTGGGTGTAGCCGTGGTGATCTGTTGCAGCTTATTGCGATAGTTTGGACTCTTAGGAAAAGGGATTGAGCATTGAACACGTCTTCTCAGATACCCTGCTCTCAGGGTCTTCCCTGTCAGCGGCTCTGTCAGTACTTAGCTTCTTTCACAGGGACAGAAGAAGCTTCTGGATCCCAGATCATGCACAGGCCAGACCTAGGACCATTCCTCACGTAAATGTCTCTATGCATCTTCCTCACCCGTACTTTTAATCGAGGTTGGATATGACTCTAAGTCAGTATGGGGCCTTTTCTCCAGGCTTAGCGCTGGGTACTTTTACAGCAAACCTCTTTCTACCAAGATTTGAAGTTATAGCACAAATTATGGGTCAGCTCACAGGGCCCCACCTCCTTCTGTTTTGCCTCCTGACCTACACTATGGGAAATCGAATTCCCAAATCTTCCTGGTCATCTCATTAGGGCTGGCTATAGGACGCAGTCTCATCAAAAAGGTGCAGCAGAAGCTAGAAAGAATTTCTGTTCTTGAATAATGATAATAATAACAAAATAAGAACAAGCCACAAAGAGAGGGTTTCAATTTCTTCACCTTTCGTCATATGTGGAATACGGATGCGCTGTAGACTTAGCTGCAGGCTAAGGAGGGAAGAGAAGCATGCTCAGGGACTGATACCAGAACTGGCTACTGTAGCTCTCAGCTTTCTACTTCCAGGTTGCTCCACATATGAGAAAAGTAAACCGTCTAACCCACTGTAGTGGGATTTTCTGTTACCTGAAGCCCAGAGCTTTTCTAACGGGCACAATGGAAATGTCAAGACGCGCGTGTGTCTCCTTGATTGCTTCCGTTCACTTTCTCTTTCATTTTCTTTTCTGTACATCACAGGACACTAAGCACAGAATTTTTTTTTCTCTCAGGGGGATAGTTCTATCTATTGTGCATTAACTTTGCTCCCTGCTTATCCAACTGGGGGCAGAGTGCACTTCCCTTCATTGATTGTGCTTGACCATGTGACTTGCTTTGGCCGCAGAACTAATACGGATGTGACATGGGCAGAAGCTTTAAACATGGTGGTGTATGCGGCTGGTCTCGTGCACTCTGGTGCTCCACCATGAGAAGAACGTGCCATGACTAGCTGCACGTTGGCCTGTGCCCCAGGAGGGGCAGATGAGCAAACTCTAATAGACAGGCAGGCTGGAGCACAGCCTGGCTGGACCTCAGCCTGAGGCTTAGTCACCCAGCTAAGCACAGGCTTGTCAATCAAACCATAGCTAACCTACAGCCTCCAAGGAGATGGGGAGAAGGTCTTCTTGGTGTAAGCTACTGAGATCTGACGTGGTTCATTATACAGTATGAGTGGCAGAAACTGACTAATACACCATGTAGCAGGGACTTCCCTTAGGATATATCCTAAACTCTCTTCCTTTGGCTAAATGAAACTGAAGGTACCAGTCAGTCAAACCTGGCTCTTGAGATGTTAACAGAAATTTAAATAATGTTTTTTAAAATTTACTTTCCCAGGTATGCTTGGCTTTAATACTCTGGTTTTAGTAGGAACTGACAATTTTAATTTGGGTCGTCCATCACTAAACAATGATTCTTTCTCCCTCTTTTCATTTCCGCCAAATAATTCTAATTCACTCCCAAGGCAAATAGATGCCATTGGCCAATCAAGGAGAAGGTCAAGTAAAATGAAATGTGAAATAAAGAAGCACATACATATATTTCAGAAAAAAAATGAAAACTGCAACTTCTATCTTTGCTGGTCTTTGTTTTCTTCTGCTTTTAACTCTTTCTTGGCACCAGTAGGAAGTCTCTTAGTCATTAGACTATGGTCTACAGGCCAAATCAGATTTTGTATAGTTCATGAGGTAAAAATATTTGTTTTTACAGAGAAATATTGCAATTGACTTGATGATAGGGAATTTTAATTTTCACCTCCTGATTAGTGACTTGTTATCCCCCTGAAAAAGAATTTCATTCTTCTCAGTAGTACACTGGTATTCTATGAGAATTGTGCTCATTTATTATAATCACTAGTTCATGTGATTATACTTTGATTACATATGTGATTTATTTTGGCAATACAAATTTTGTGAAAATATGTTTTCTCTCATTTTATGTGTCTGCACACTATCCTTGATTTTGCTTCGTGTCCCAAAAGCCTAAAATATTAACTATCTGGCCCTTTAAAGAATAAGTTTGCTGCTGACCTCTGTCCAAATGCAGTGCCAGAACTATCTCTGTCCAGAAGAGGCAAACTCTGTAAGGTGAGCCCAGGATTCTCCTCTCTCTCTCTCCTCTCACTGACAAGAAGTAGTCTTGGTTCCCAGAGGAATTTTAGAGAAACACCAATGCCATTTTTCATAAGTCTCTGTGTGGTTTTTACTATTCTTATAAAAACGTCTAAAAAACCTAGATGGGACTGCACAGACATTCACTGGGCTGTGCACTGAGGAAGTGAATGTGTGTCAAGGCTAAATCATAATTGGAAACAAAAACAGACACGCAAGTCAGGCATGATTCATCTCACTGAAGTACAAAAGCACCTGAATTATTTTACAATCAATGAAACCCATTTATGTATATTTCTCACTAACTGAACATAGAGCTTTCAGCATCCTCTCTTGTGGCTGTGACATTTTTCTACTCACTATTAATATTTTTACACTTCAGCAATCATAATTATTAGGGTGCTCTACTTTTATTTTTTAAAAATAACTCATATTTCCTTTTGGTATTCCAAATAGTGAAAATTGTTCTGTTTCCACTTTTCTATTAATCTATTTAATGTATGGGTTCATCTTTAATTGTGATAATAATTGGCCTTTGCTGTCCTAAAAATAAATTTTTTTGTTTACCCCTTTTAAATAACATTATTGTAGTTCATGGTTAACATTGTATAAGTTGGCTGTATTGATTTGGTGCAAGACTAACCATGGAATTACTTCCTATGGAAATTTTAAAGATTTTTTTATTTAGTAAATATTTTTCAAAAGTTGTATTAAGGTTTTTCTGCAGAGAACTTCATACGCCACTTGTAGTTCTTGTTTCATTTTTGTTTTTCATTATTTTACTCTCTGAACATCTTATTATCAAGTTGATACTTACTATGAGAATGTTTCAGTCACCCCAGATTTAGCAGGTGCTCTGAGAAGGTTGGGAACTCTACCAAGGATGTAGAGAAATCCCCGCTAGAAGAAAGTGAGTAAAGTTGCTGAGGCTGCCCTGACATTTCCCAAGAGCTCCGCAAAGATTCTGTGCGCTCAGCCTACAGAGACTGCTGTTTTGATCTGAGTGGAAAAATTGATTTAGCTCCCACATTTACATTTTTATGATTGTGTCTTTAAAGCTTATTACCTTAATAATGTCTCCCATATGCCCACTGTTTTGCAGAGCCAGTTCAATGCCTCTGTTTTATAATCAAATTTTCCTTTTTAGATGCCTGCCATTTTTCATGGGCTTCTGAAGCGTTCCACATTAGGGGACGCTTGTATATGCAGAGAGCTGAGGACAGTCAGACACATAGTAAGTGCTCATTAAATGGGACCTGCTATGATTACTTGATTTTGTTTTGCTTAAGATCTCTAGACACTTTCACAGAAATTCACTGGGGTTATTTTTACGTGGAGATTCAAAAAGTCTAGTTACAAGACTGAAAAATTTGTGGTGAAGAAAATGCTGTATGTCTCCACACCTAAGTGGGAGCTCATTAATATCACTCGTGCATGAGAGACAGAATTGATCTGACCACTGTGTCTTAAGGCCTTTGTGGAGATATTCTTGCCTGGGTCTGTTTCATAATAAAAATACGTTACATTTGGTCTCGGCACCCATATCTCAGTGGTTAGGGGGGTGCGGCCACAGACACCAGGGCTGGTGGGTTTGAACAAGCCTGGGCTTGCTAAACAACAAGGACAACAACAACAACAAAATAGCCGGGTGTTGTGGTGGATGCCCATAGTCCCAGCTACTTGGGAGGCTGAGGCAAGAAAATAGTTTAAGTCCAAGAGTCTGAGGTTGCAGTGAGCTGTGATGCCATGGCACTCTACCAAGGGTGACATAGTGAGACTTTGTCTTAAAAAAAAAAAAATTACCTTTGTAAAGCTACTTGATTAAAATACCCATCTTTTTGGTCCGAGTAGTTGGCTGACTCACTGCTGTGTATTGCTGCTGTGTGGGTAAGCATTAATTTCACGGCCTCTCTGTGATGTTCCTAAAACCCACATAGAAAGATCCAGAAAGAGGCTTATGCTTTTCTACATGAGAGAAGTTTTCTCAAATACTTGGCAACTATTGTGAAGTCAGGACTGAAATCCCCCAAAAACCCGGATCTCCATTTTCTTCTGTAACTATGAGTTCACAATGGCCTGGATTATAGTTACAACTAGAAGAGAAATAATAATTAAATTAAACCGCAACTTTAAAAATGTATCCTGGTTAAAACAATTTTATTAGTGGAGTTATGAGGGTAAATTATAACTTACTTTCAAAGAGTATAAGGGATTTGGTGATCTCATTATTACCTTTATGGCACCAAAATGCCTAAGCAGATCAAACCCAAAGAATATTTGCTCCATTCATCTATTTTGGTAAATAATTGCCTCTTCGACGTGTCTTCTAAGTAAGTATGATTGGGTTTATCAGGGCTAGAAAGTCCAGGGAATATCCACTGTGTAGCTAAAGCTGACTCCAGCAAGAACATTGTCAACAGGATCAGTCTTGTCTGAGTCGGCAAGAAAGCAATTTCTTTAAAAATTTACATAATTTTTTTAAAATAAAGGAATGTCCATAAACACTATCAAGAAAATATCAGTGAAAAAAAAAAAGAAAATATCAGTGGAAATACCCTTCGAGATAAAATTTTCAATAGCTTAGCAATGATCCTATTCAGTGAGCAAATGGTCCTCTGTCTTTTTGGTTGTGAGTTAACTGTTAAGAGGACAGATGGCATGTGGCTGGCTCGGCACCCACCTCTGCCATATTATTCACTGCAAATTAGCTCAGGCCCTGTGGATTTTGTGACTTTTTCAAATTGTGCAGCCTCTCTGAAGCCACTGTGCTGACTGAGGCAAACAGAGGACATTGTTTATTCATTTAACAAATACTAATTTAAAACTTCCTCTGGATCAGGCACTGTGGTAGGGGTTAAGAATATAGTAGTGAATAAGTCAGACAGAAATTCCTGTCCTCATGGAGTTTATATTTGCAAGTGGGGAGAGAGCCAACATTGTGATAGTGCTGTGCTTGGGGAGATACAGGTTATATCATGACCACATTTGTAATGTAAGAAAATGGGTCTTCTCTGGCTGATGACTGGGTCTCTGTGGTGGGTGGCTCACTTTTATACACACTGAGTTTTCCTAGGGCTATGATTCTGAGTGTGGATAAAGACAGTGTGCCTAAGATTTTGGTGAAAAGGGAGAAGGTTGGTAAGTGATAGGAACTAGGACAGGTAGCAAAATGCTACTAGCATCCTAACATCAGGGGGCTTCCCGCGGACACTGACCACATCTTCCAGCTCTGCTTGAGGTGGTGTGGAGAAAGCTCTGTTCTTTTGGACAGGCCGGGAGGTAGAGGAGTATTTAGTGAGGAGGATAACAAAGATTGTTAGCCATGTAAGGGAGTAAAGGAGTCCTGGGGGCACCCAGAGAAAATGGAGGAGAGAGAACAGTGGAACTATTGGTCAGTGGATAGGAAGCAAAGCATATTTTGGGGATAAGTGTCCTGGCGTGGACAGAGGATGAGAGGGGCTTATGTCTTGGAGTGTGACGAAGGTTTGAGGGACTGTGAGGCACAGACATATGCAGAGGCCTCTGGAATCACTGGGGCGTCAACTGACTTGCACTTCTGAGGGACACTTAGCCTCATTTGGGAGATTCCTACATCTATAAAGGGCCACTCAAGGTCTGGGTGAATTGTGTAGGCACAGTGGACGGTCGGTAGCCTTGTCCCCCTGCCCTCATGTGACCGTGTCCTTGTCCATCTGGCCTGGTGTGATAAGTAGTTTGGAAGCAGAGAGAGAGAGTCCTCCCTGATTAGCTCACAGGGTGGGAAGAAAACTCACCAAATACTGCCTAAATCTTGCTGATGCAGTAAAGTTCAATCAGAAAAGACCACCATTGCTTATATATTTTTTTATTGTGCCTTTTTTCAAAAAGTTCTAGAAGAATTTTACAAAATAATTTTAATATGATTTTCCAAGTACATGACGCATTAAGAAATAATTAGGAGTATAGGGGAGAATCATTAAGGCAAACCTGGCGGAGGAGGCAGAGATAAGTAATAGGTGTGAAGGGAAAGACAAAACACTGGCAAAGGCAGCACGAAGCTTAGAGAGTGGCAAGCAAACTGCAGGCTGCCAGTGTCACTCGTTCTCTGTGAACAAGTGCTTTATGTGACGTTCACATTGGTACCAAACTCTGCAGGAAATGGAAGACTGGGGGAAATCTGTTTAGCCCCCAAGTCTCCACATCCCTCCCAGACACTGCCGGTCAGGTTCCTGTGCCATGTGTCAGTGTCACTCTTTCTTTAGAATATCCTTTGGAGTGCTGTTGGCACAAGAATCTCTCAGGATTTATTCAGTTCCTATGTCCCAAGCTGAGCTTTTTACGTTTTCATCATTTCTTCCTTAGGATTTTGTGAAAGGGGAAATACTTCTCAAAATATTCCATTGCTAAGTGCTGAGGTAGGCAACACTCCCGCCCCAGGATTTTACTTGGCTTTGAGGTGGTCTGCAGATCTTTCTTCCAGCATGCCTGGGCATGGCAAACTAGAGAAGAGACTTGAGTTTCTGGGCAATAGTTTAAGGACTGAGCATACTTACCAGGCAGGACATCCTTTCTGGGCACTGTATTAATAACAGTAATAACAATAATAGTGATAAAAGCTCCTTACATATATGCCTTGTTGAAGGCACTGTTCTAATTACAATACACAGTCCAGTGATCACAGTGTTTTTTGCCTGTTTTATTCACTGTTGTATCCCAAGTGCCTAGAACTGTGCCTGGGATACAGAAGGCAATCGATAAATATTTTTTGGAGTGAAATTATTTATTATCATCTAGCCAATCTGAAGTAGATACAATTATTGTCTCCATTTTACAGATGAGAAAACCAAGAGAACATTTAAGTGATTTACTGAGATCACACGGCTAGAATGTGGCAAAGCCAAGTGGCAAAACTGTTGCTTTGCAAAACTATAAAAGCAGTTTACATAATAATGATGAAAGAAAACTCAGCTGTATGCAAAGTGAAATGCTCTTGGGTAACCTCACTGTAGGAAAACTGAGCATTGAATCCTTTAGCATATTCTTGGCACATGCTAACTTTAATAGCTTCAGTTGTTGTTTTTTCTTTTTAAGAAACTTACATTTTTCCACCCTAACATTTTATGAATTGCAAGCTATTTTTTGGCTCTTAAGAATACATCTCATTTTGTTAATCCAGATGGCATTTCTTGAGGTTGCCAAAAAACACAACATAAAAATATTAACACCTCGATTTTAAGGCAAGAATGCCTCCACCTTCTGAAAACTCAATTCAAATTCTGGAAGCCTAAAAAATGAAAATCATCAGTAACATCTCCCAGTAGTCATCAGATGGACTCAACCCTACTCCCAAATTCACACCTGATTTTGAAAAATGCAGAGAATGGGAAGTTTTATGCTCTTCTTTATTTAGAGGATTGCAGAAAGTATATCACAGCAGATGCAGCATTTAAAAGATGGAGTAATTAAATGGCCCTTCTTTATAACCAAAATCAAAGATGAGTTTAGTATGTTCTTAGAAATATGAAAGCCTAACAGATAACTCAGTTCCGGCACCTCAGGTGACAATATACTTTCTTTCTTTTTTTACATTCTTGTTATCAGATTTTTTTTGTGTGTGTGTGGCATCTCAAAGGAAACAGTAAAATGGTTTCAACAAACATGGAAACATTCTAGAACAATCTGTGGTTCTTAGCTCCTTAGAACCAGAGATGAGAGATCCTGTCCCTGTCATGTAATTTATAATCTAGAGGGGAAAATAAAAAAGAAAGATAAGCGAAGTGTAAAACCCAAACTATGATAAAATACCACACAGGCACAGGGGCTGCAGCAGCACTGGGGGCGCCTAAGCCCAGTGAAAGTGTGACCCGCTCAGTGGGGAACATGGCTAAGGGTTTCTTGGTGGAGTTGCCACTTGCACTGAGTTTTGGAAGACAAATCTAGGAGTTTTCTAGGAGCAAGAAATAGAATAGAGTACCAGTGGTGTGAGAAATTGTGTCTCTGAAACCCAAGCACTTTATGAAGAATTTTAGAGGGTTGGTGAAAAGTGAAAGAAGGTGTTCAAAATGTTGTAGCCAGAAACATTAAGGGATGAAGATTATTTTTCAGACTAAAGAGATTCTGACCCCATGTGAGATAATAATTTCTGCTTTGTTCTCCATTTATTCTTCTTCCATTTTTAGAACATGGTCAGGACTTTATGTTTCTTGACCCAAGGGAGTTTTGGGTCTTAGTATTGAAAAGCAGAGTTGCCAAATCTTACTGAGAGGAACCTCACCTTGTTAAGGGAAAGGAAGAGGAGAAAAGAGATCTTCCAATTGAGCAGGGAGGTAGAGTCCTCAAGACACATGCACACCTGTGCCCCATTCATTTATACAGTAGTCACCCCTTATCCATGGGGGATAAGTTCCAAGACCCCCAAAGATGCCTGAAACCATGGATAATATCAAACCTTATATAAACTCTATTTTTTCTATACACACATAGCTATGATAAAGTTTAAATTATAAATTAAGCACAATAAGAGATTAATAATAATGACTAATTGTAACAGTATACTGTGATAAAAGTTGTGTGAATGTGGTGTCACTTGCTCTCTCTTTCACATATCTTATTCTTCTTACAGTGAAGAATCTTCTTTTTTCTTCTTACAGTGATGTGAGATGAAATGTTCAGTGATGAGATGAAGTAAATAAATGATGTAGACATTATGACATAAAGAGAAAATTCCAAAAATAAGGAATTGATAAATTTTAAATTACATACCATTCTGAGAAGCGTGATGAAATTTCATGCCATCCCACTTCCTCCTGCCCAGATTGCCACGGGCCCCTTAGTACCCATCTCAGTTATAGATACAGTGTCATAGCAGCACTGTACTTGTGTTCAAATCACCCTTATTTTACTTAGTAATGACCCCAAAGCATAAGAGTAGTGATGTGGTATTTCCAGACCATAATTGACTATAGGTAACTAAAATCTTGGAAAGTGAAACTAAGGATTGGGGTGGGGGGGATTATGTTGTATTCCAGGAAGCTGGCATGATTTAAGCTGAACTCATGCTTCTGGATCTACTGGCCTCAGCAGAGAGTCTTCCCTAATCAGGGAGAACTAGCTGTGCCACCCACCTTTGTATCTTTTCCATATACATTTCTCAAATAATAACTATGTATACCCCCTTTTTTACATCTTACACAATTTATTTTCAATTTTCTTTATATACTTATATTATCATTATTTTTATTTTTTCTGATCTGTTTTATTTTTTGTTAATTTTTATTCCATTTATGGAACAGAGCCTCAATCTGAGGCATGGGCTGAGAGGCCACAGCATTGACCTGGCTCAATGAGACCTTGATCTCCCAACTGTCATACACTGCTGTTTTTTTGGTGGAAGTGGAGTCTTGGCTTTGCTTAGGCTGTTGAGGAGCTCTTTACCTTGAGGGGCTCACCCATCCCAGCTACACTGAGGCCAGGAATTGTGGGTATGGGTCAAAGCACCCTATTGAGCACTGCTATTACTCCCATCTCTCTCTTTTTGTTCTTCTCTTATTTCGTCAACCTTTCCTTTTATTTCTTCCCATTTTTTATTTTATTTTCTCTTTTTACTTCTCCTCAGTCTTTGCTCTTCATCTTTCTCTTCCTTTTGGCTGTATACCAAAAGAATCCTTCAACACCTAACCACAGAGATGAGGTAATTTAAACAGAAGGAAGAAGTGAAATGAAAAAGTAAGCAGACAAGAAGAAAATAACAATGTGGAAGAACCAACAGATAAATTCTGTCAACATGAAAAAATAGAACAGAGCAACCCCCCAAGCATCATGAGGTAGCTACTACAGAGGATTCCACCTATAAAAAAAGATGGAAATGATAGAAAGGGAATTTAAAAAGTGGATAGTAAAAACAATGAAGGAAATTGCTGAGAGAGTGAAAAATAACCAAAAGGAAATCCAAAAACAGAACCAAAAAAGGGATGAAAGATATGAAGAATATATAAAGGATATAGAGGAGCTTAAGGAATTGATGGAATCAATCAGGTAACTTAAAGATGCAGTAGAAAGTATCAATAACAGATTAGACCATGGAGAAGAATCTCAGAGCTAGAGGGCAAAGCTGTTGAGCTAACACAGGCAATGAAAGAGGCAGAAGAGAGAAAAAGTAGAATGCTCTCTCAGAGAATTGTGAGACTTCGTGAAGCATTCAGACATATGAATTATTGGTTCCTTGAAGGGGAAGAAGATCATACTAACAGAATGGAAGTCCTATTGGAGAATATCATAAATAAAAATTTCCAAATTATCACCAAAGATTCTGAAACACTCCTGTCAGAGAGATATCGAATCCTAGGTCATCTCAACTCAAACAGAGCATCTCTAAGACACATTGTTATGAACCTTTCCAAAGTCAAGATGAAAGAGAAAATTTGGCAAGCAGCCAGAAGTAAGTACCAATTAACCTACAGGGGCAGATCCCTCAGGGTAGCAGCAGACTTCGAAGCCGAAACTTTTCAAACTAGAGGAGATGGTCATCTACCTTTAACCTTCTTAAACAAGATTTTTTTTTTCCTTAACAATTTTCAGCCAAGAATTTATATCCTGCTAAGTTAAACTTTAAAATTGATGGATAAATAAAATCTTTTACTGACATGCAAACATTGAGGAAATTTGCACAAGACCAGCCCTACAGGAAAACAGACTTATTTTCCACACTGACCATCACAATGAACGACCAACAAACTAAACATCCAGAAACTAAAGGATAAAACATAGTTTTCCAACACACTTACCAATTTTTTTGATAAATGTCAATGGCTTGAATTCCCCACTGAAAAGGCACTGGCTGGCTGATTGGATAAAAAAGCACAAGCCATTTATGTGATGTCTCCAGGAAACACATCTAGCCTCAAAGGACAAAACAAGATTCAGGGTGAGGGGTTGGAAAACAATATTTCAGGTAACTGGAAATCAGAAGAAAGGAGGGGTGGCAAATTTATTTTCAGATACAAGTGGATTTAAAGCAACTAAAGTCAAGAAAGACAAAGATGGTCATGTCATACTGGTCAAGGGGACAGTACAACAAGAGGACATTTCATATCTAAATATTTACATATTCAACATAAATGCTCCCAGATCTATGAAACAGACCTTAATTGGTCTGAGCAATATGACGTCCTATAACACCGTAACAGCTGAAGACTTTCAACACTGCTTTTACAGAGCTGGACAGATCTCTAAACAGAAACTAAAAAAAGATACAAAGTGTTTAAATGCAATCTTAAAGCAATTGGGCTTACTATACATATACAGAATACACCATCTCAAAGCTAAGGAATATTGTTCTTCTCGAAAGCCCATGGAACATTCTTCAAAATAGATCATATCCTAGGATACAAATCAAACCTCAACAAATAAAAATAAAAATGATCAAAATTATACCTTGTATCTTTTCAGATCACAAAGCAATAAAGGTGGAACTCAGCTCCAACAAAAATTTTCATCCCCACACAAAGGCATAGGAACTAAACAACATTATGGTGAATGACAGTTGGGTCAAGGAAGAGATAAAGGAGGAAATCATTAACTTTCTCAAACATAACAATAATGATGACACAAGCCACCCAAACCTGTGGGATACTACCAAAGGAACCCTAAAAGGGAAACTTTCTCGTTAGATCCCTATATGCAAAAAACAAAGATAGCACATCAACAACTTAATGAATCATCTTGAAGAAATGGAAAAGGAAACCAAATCCCAGACCTAGAAGAAGAAAAGAAATAAGCAAAATGAAATCAAAAATAAATGAATTGAAAACAAAAGAATTATTCTGAAAAGTAATGAAACAAAAAGTTGGTTCTTTGAAAAGATAAATAACAACAATAAACCATTGGCCAGATTAACTAGAAATCCAAAAGTAAAATCTTTAATAACCTAAATCAGAAATGAAAAGGACAAATAACAATTGGTATCACAGAAATACAAGAGATTATTGCTGACTACTGCAAAAAAACCCTATGTCTTTAAATTTGATAATTTGGAGGTAAGGGACCAATACTTGGAATCACACTATTTCCTTAGGCATGAGTAGGAGAAATATATCTCTTGAACAGACCAATATCAAGCACTGAGATTTAAGAAACAACAAAAAAGCTTCTAACAGTAACAACAAAAGCCATGGACCAGATGGCTTCACATCAAAATTCTATCAAACTCTCAGAGATGAGCTTGTACCCATACTACAGAACCTATTCCAAAACATTGAGAAGGAAGGAACATTCCGCAACACATTCTATGAAGCAAATATCACCCCAATTCCCAAACCAGGAAGAACCCAATGAAAAAGGAAAACTGCAGACCAGTTTCACCAATGAATATCAATGCAAAAATACTCAATAAAATCTTGGTTAATAGATTGCAGCTACACATATAAAAAATTATACATCACAATCACATAGGTTTCATCCCAGGGATGCAAGATTGGTTTAACATACCCAAATCCACAAATGTAATTCACCATATCAATAGAAGCAAAAACAAATACCATATGATCTTCTCAATAGACACAATTCATCATCCTTTTCTAACGAGAACACCTAAGAAAATAGGCATAGGTGGCAAATTTCTTAAGCTGATTGAAGCCATCTATGACAAACCCACAGTTAATATCATACTGAATGGATTAAAATTGAAAACTTTCTACTTAGAAGTGAAACCAGACAAGGATGTCCACTATCGCCACTATTATTCAACATAGTTCTGGAAATGCTAGCCAATCAGTTAATCAAGAGAAGGATATAACGGGGATCAAAATGGGGGCAGAGGTGGTCAAACTCTTATTCTTTGCTGATGATATGATATTATACTCAGAAAACTCCAGAGACTCAACCACAAAATTCCTGAATGTGATCAAGAAATACAGTAATGTCTCAGGATATTAAAAAAAAAATCAATGTCCACAGATCAGGAGCCTTTGTATACACCAATATTAGCCAAGTTGAGAAGCAAATTAAGGACACAATTCCCTTCATAGTAGTTTCAAAGAAAATAAAACACATAGGAATATACCTAACAAAAGAGATGAAGGATCTTTACAAAGAGAATTACAAAACCCCAAGAAAAGAAATAGCAAAAGATATTAACAAATGGAAGAACATACCATGCTCTTGGCTGGGAAGAATCAACATTGTTATTCCCAAAGCAATCTATAGATTCAATGCAATCACCATGAAAATACAAACATCATACTTTTAAGAACTGGAAAAAATAGTGCTTTGTTTTGTAAAGAAGCAGAAAAAACTGCATATAGCTGAGGCAATTTTTAGTAACAAAAACAAAGCCAGGGGCATCACCCTAACAGACTTCAGGTTATATTACAAGTCCACAATGATCAAAACAGCATGGTATTGGCACAATCATAGAGATACAGACATATGGAACAGAATAGAAAACCAAGAAATGAAACCAGTCTCTTATTACTATCTGATCTTTGATAAACAAACAAAAAAGCCATAGGGAAAAGAATCCCTATTCAATAAATGGTGCTGGAGAACTGGGTAACCACATGTAAAAGACTGAAACTGCACCCACACATTTTACCACTAAGAAAAATTGACTCAAGATAGATGAAAAATTTAAATCTAAGACATGAAATTATAAAAATTTTAGATAACAGTGTGGGAAAAATTCTTGATGATGTAGGACTAGGGAAAGATTTTATGAAGCGGCAATCACGACAACAAAAATAAACAAATAGGACTTAATTAAGCTGAAAAGCTTCTGCATCGCTACAAGTAAAGCAAAAAGACAACTTTCAGAATGGGAAAAGATATTTGGATGGTATGAATCTGACAAAGGCTTGATAACTAGAGTCTATAGAGAACACAAATTAATCAACGAAAAAAGAATAATCAATCCCACCTATTACTGGGCAAGAAACAGGAACAGAACCTTCTTGGGGAAAGATAGATAAATGGCTAACAGACAGAGAAATGCAAATCAAAGCCACCCTGAGATATCACCTAACCCCAGTAAGAATAGCCCACATCACAGTCTCAAAGCCACAAATGCTGGTAGGGATGTGGAAGAAGGGAACCCTTTTATACTGTTGAGACTGCAAACTAATACGACCTTTTTGGAAGGAAGTATGAAGAATCCTCAAAAATTTAAATTAGATTTCCCATTTGATCCTGCAATCCCATTACTAGGCATCTAGCCAGAAGAAAAAAAAATCATTTTATCATAAGGATATTTGCACTAGATTACTTATTGCAGCTCAATTTACAATCCCAAAATGTGGAAACAACCTAAATGCCCACCAACCCAGGATTGGTTTAACAAGCTGTGATATATGTATGCCATGGAATACTATTCAGCCATTAAAAAGATGGAGACTTTACATCTTTTGTATTAATCTGGATGGAGTTTAAACACATTCTTCTTAGTAAAGTATCATAAGAATGGGGGAGCAAGAATCCAATGTATTCAATACTAATATGAAGGCAGTCAATGATCTAATACACACCCACATAAGAGAAAAACTCAAATCAATTCAAGGTAGGGGAGGGGGAATGAAGGAGAGGGGATGAGGAAGGGGAAGGATGTGTTTTCATTTAATGGTACAATGTTAGGGTATATGGCACACTTTTTTGGGATGGGACATAATTAGGACTCTACCTAACAAATGGAAACACTGTAACCTATTTGTACTCTCAAATTAGCCTGAAATTAAAAAAGAGAGAGAGAGAGAGAATGATTTACAGTGTTTTGGATTGAGTGGACTTATATTGATGCTTTTCAATAAAGAAGGAATATCACATTGGGGTAAGAATTTGATGGATTGAGGTCATTTTTTTTCAGTCAATAAGACTGCATGTAGAATGCAATACCAATATTTTAGGGGGAGGTAAGAGAACTCTATGAAAGGAACGGGGAAAAAGGAAGGTTCTAGGGGTAAAATTAGAAGAAGTGGCATTATGGAGGCCAACATAAGAGAAATTTAAAGAAAGAAAGGAATGGTGAGCAGTGCCAAGTGCTGCAGAGAGGCCAAGTAAAAGTAAGAATTGAAATGTGTTGAAAAGAGTTTCGAAGCTGAGAGATCTTGTGTAGAACCTTATCACATAGAGTGCAAATGTTAAGAGTGAATAGAGGGGTAAGATGATTAGGGCATGCAGTTTGAACAAATCAGTGCTCTAGAGCTTCTTAAGATGAAGAGATGTATAAGGTGCTATGGCTATTTTCAGGGGATTTACTTTGGAACTGGACGAGAGGCATGTAGTATAAATAACTCTAGCAGGGTGTACTGTGGTGAACATTGTATAAAATGACAAATGAAGAGTAATTGGACCACAAGGAAGGAAAGAGTGTGTGTTGAGCTGAGAGCATCAGAAGAGGCTTGATGAAGGAGGATGCATTTAATTTGGGTCTTACAGGATGAGCAGAGTTCAGGAGGCAGAGAGTACTAAAAGTGAAGCCACTGACAGGAAAGTGGAGGACAGACAGGAGAATTGTGAAGTGTAACCTCTGTGTGGTATGTCTAATGGCAAATATCGAGAATACTACTGGAAATAGAGGAATTTTTATATGATAGTTGACTATTTAACAAGTACTCTGTGGACAACGCAAAGCCCAAGGAACACCAAGTCAGTACTTATGAGCACTGTGCTTAGTGAGATTAGCAAGACTGCTGGGGCAGTTACGTGGAGGACTGTTTGGATGAATGATAAACTGGAAAGAGTTATGCCAGATCAGGGGAATATGAAGGTAGGCCAGGGAGTGGTCCAGCCCAGGTACGAAGAGCAGCTGAGAAGATGACTCAGAGGGGAAATAAAGGGGTCTACCAAAGAGGGGACAGGAAATGGTGTTGAGATATCAAAATATAGTGGAGGAGAAGTAAAAGGACACTAGAGTTTGATATGTTGATGCCTTTAGCAGAGATAGTGAAGAACAATATGGACAGTTTGGGTTGGGAAGAGCTTTAGTTTTGCACAAATTGCATAAGTTGAGTTAGAATACTGTGATTGTCATCTCTCCAGTACTGAACAGAGTAATTCTGCTTAATATACACAGGCGACTGTGTGGGGGAATTTACGAATGGGCTCTAAACACTCTAGAACTACCTCCTGATATTGTTGTTTTTGCTTCACTCACGGGGAAGTGGAGGCAGATGTCCTACAGCCGGCAGGTGGCAGAGCCAGGTCATAAGGCCGGCTTTCTCTGACTCCAGCTCAGGCCCTTAACTCTTATGTAAGACTGTATTTGTGTATATGCCACTTTCCCTTAATCAACTACCTTATAATTCCTGGTGACCAGAAGCCTCGCCTTGCATTGCTTGATAGCTCTCAAATCACTAAAAAGAAAACTTTCTCAGTTTAAGTAGTCAATTAGAATCTGTTGAATGAATGAATGCTGAAGTCCACTTAATGGTCCCTGAGGGACTTGAAGAAGTTGAAACGACCATATTTACCAAATAAATACGAGCCTGGACTTAAGAAAATACAGCTGCTTAACTTCGTTGATTTGAGCTTGATACAAATGAGGCCAAGGTCATAGGTATAATCCTCGGGGGCCAGTTCTCTTTGCACTATTTTCATGCTCTCAATCTCAAACAGACTTCCTGGTGACTGCAAATACATACACTTGGTCCCGTGGGATCTAGGAAAAGGGGAGAAAGAATGACTTAGTGCAAACCCATCACCTCTGTTGGAAAAACACCTTTAATAATATTACCTACTTCTGGTAGGTCGCTGGTGGTGTTTATGTTTCCATATGAAGCATTGCTCATCATTATATTATGCCTTGCTTGAGTTGACGATATTAAAGTCCAAATTGGGACATTCACCTTAAACATAAGAGGATTTATTAACTTAAATAAAACATTAAAATTATTTGCTAAAGAGTTTGTAGCAGGAGAAAATACATATAAGAACACCTTTACTAACTTAAGACCTATGTGTTCCTGAATAGTTCTCTAGTCTTTGTGATATAGGAAATTTTCTTTTGGAATAAAAAAGAACAGGAATGAGGCACTTTAGAATACAATGTATTGTGGTGGAAAGATTATGATGGTTTCAGGGCAGATGTTCCCAGGTTTGAATGAATCCTGAATGTACACCTTGCTAGCTGTGTGATCTGGGCCAAGTTAATCTCTCTGAGCCTCAGTTTTTTTTGCCTGTTAGATAATCCTATAGCCTTCACAGGACTGTCCTGAGGAGGTGATGAAATCATACGTGAAAAGAACCTTACACATAGGTGGGCTTTAAGAAATAATTATTGTCTTTTACCTTTCTTAAAACACTTCTTTTATTACTCTGAATTGTAAGTGGTGTGGATACTTAGAGAAATTTCTGTAAAAAAAATGGCAGCATTTAGAAAATACCTGTGCTATCATGTTAGAATCATGTGTAACTTAAGGGTTGGCAATTTTTCCAAAAAATTTTTACTTTAGCTGGTTCATGTTCTCTGTGTAGGAAATATTTGCTTTAGAAATAAGAAAATACAATTTACTGTAATGATTTTTTTCTTTCCTTTTGGCAAAGATGATTTTAATTTTTTCTCATGTAACGTAAATGATATTGTCATTAAAACGGTATGCCCTTTAAGGAATAGTAACCCTTTTCAAGAAAGACTTTGGAATACAGAGGCTTTCATGGCATGAGTTGCTGGAAGAACCATCTTTGTGAGTCATTCTATAGTACAGAGTTTAGCTTATTCTCTCTGTGTAAAGAACAGATTTCAGGATCTGGCTTTAGATGTCTATGGGGGTCAAGTACACTTTTCATGGCACCAATGTCATTTTCAACAAACAGGCAAATTGGCATCTTTGAAAAATCAGATTAGTTGCAATCTCCAAAGAAAAACATATTGACTAACGTAAGACACAATGCTTGCCAAATTAGGCATTTAGAAATGTTTATGGAAAATAAGGCATCAGCACACATCAACCTCGGGGTACCCATCTCTCTTTGTTTCCAATATGCTTCCATTCTTGAGCACAGAGCTCTCATTTTACGGAAGGCCCTGGGCTCTAAGTAGTCTCTATTAATCTCTGTTACTCACATTCTCATTCTTCTGACTGATGTTGCTCTAAGAAAATTTAGCAGAAGAAAGAATAAAAATGTAGTCTGTGGGAGGATGGAGGGGGATAAATATAGGAAATAGATGGAAGAATCAGAAAAAAAAATCAAAGTGGAAGCATTAAGATGAAGAATTTATGTAGTACAATTTGTCATGAGTTGTATTGACCAATAAAGAAAATGAGAAGTTTGTGGATTAATATTTTAGACTCATACCCTGAATTAGAAGCCAGCAAATCAATGCCAGGAGTGAGCAAATGTACTTAGCAATTAACAGGAGGGGAAAAAAGGAGCGAGCCAGTTAATCATCTTTAGGACCTACCTTGGTTCAGTTTTGCATTCTGATCAAATGGTTTCAAACTAGTTGTCATTTACTTTTAAATTGCTGGTACAAGGAGTTTGCTGTAAATAGAAGTACTAATTGCGCAGACTGGAGCCAAGCACAGATACCGCATGCTGTGTGTGTTTGTCTTGTGCGGGTAGCTCTGCCAAGGAACCTGCTCCTGCTGTTTCTACCCTTTCCTTTCTCAGGCACAGCACACTGGTCTCTGAACCTCTCCGCGCACATGTAGGTGTGAATATGTGTGGCATGTGTGCAGATTCTTATAAATGAACAATAGCGTGAACATTCAAAACAGCCCCTGTTCATTTATTCCTGGGGCTTTAAATCCCATTTCTCCAAATGGGGAAGCCTGCTCGCCTAATGAGCCACTGATGTCCTGTTATCATTTTCATGCTTTCCCAGATGGCTTTTGTTTGTCTTCAGTTCCATCATTTTCCATAAAAAGTACAAAAGGATTAGCCATTCCATTGCTCTGTATTCCCTCCTCTCTCAAGCTACTGCTTGTCATTGAATCACTGAGTAATGACGGAGAGAAGCCTTTGTGTTCCTTCAGTGGAATTGCTGAAAATCTGGGGCTGGTATGTCAGGGCTCAGGTTGGGGCAAGACTGAAACGGAACAGGGCACTGCACGTGTACTTCCAGGAAATTCTTGGAATGTGAATCTGGGCAATTATGAAAAGAATTATAAAGAAATTATTTTGCTCACACAGAGAACACACAGTGTATACCAATTGGCAAGAGATGCTGCAGCATTCTTTTCTTTTTTTAAAAAATTCAGCTTACTAAAAGTATTTACATAATGTAGACTAATTAGAGCCCATCAAGCATGAGCAAGTACACGGATGAATCAATACCAAACCCGGTTTCGACGATTTTCGGGGAAGACACCCTTTAACCCTCATCTCCCCGTGGGGGGAAAGGTTAAACCGACAAAGCCTGGGCTTTACTTACTATTTCTTTCAAAAGTATTTAATTTTGTTATGATGTGCCGCATTCATCACCTAGACAACCAGCTCCTTGGGAGGGCTGTGCCAATGGAGGAAAGTCAAGATAAAGCTGAGAAGTCAATATTGGGAGTGCAGCGTTCAAATCCAATCAAAGGAACACTGCTGAGATTGCTAACCATTTGCTCTGTCTATTCTGGAGGCTTCAGACACCAGGGAACACGACATGGCAGAGATTTCTTTTTGGTGTACACACGGTCCCTTTCAAATGAACTGCCCGTGTATTTACTGTGTCTAGAATTAAGCTTTCTCTGAGTTGTTAATAAACTCAAAGTTTTGACACTACCTTCATCCTTGAAGTGTGTTGTTTTCCTTAGTCAGTTCCAGGATCACAGGGGAGACTCCTAACAAGTCAATCCAGTCTGGGCACAAAGAAAAACTGGCATTAGAAGATGCTGTCTTGCTGTTTCTGCTCTCTGGTTCCTGATAGTAGGACCCCTCTTTGCCTGCAGCCTCCAGGAGCATAGCCCTTCCCACTTGGTTAGTTACTAATGGACAGTGAAGGATTCAGCTGGCAGTGCTTGGTCACAATGCCTGGGCAATGCCATCCTTTTGGCAACATGTTTAGGCAAATGCAGTAGGGCCTTATATAAATTTCTTGAATTAATTGGGGCTGCTTAGGTGACCCTTTTGCATGTCATTCTAAATAAAGATTACCCGAGAGAATCAGAATTCTACCACCCAAATTTGAGCAAAACGTTGGTCATCAACTCAGTCACTGCATCGGGAAGGGATGGACGGCATCTTTCCTATCAGACACATCACCATTTATTTAAGGCTCTTCTGGGTGACGTGTTTAGTTGCACGTCAGATGCTAGCATTTTGAAAATTTGAAGCTGCAAAGGAAGACAGTCTTTTTAAAGATATAGAGGGGAACACTGTGTTTTGTGACTCTGAAATCAGAAGTTAACATGAAAAGAAAGTAGTTTCCCCCCGCCATTCACATCTGTGATCGATGTGTACAGTTTTATCAGGACTATCATGTCTCAAAATGAAAGGTCTTTAAGTAGAAAAACACTCAGGAGAAAAGGTTTCCCTTCGTTTTGTAGAGTTGGTTTGACATTGATCTTAAATGTGCAAAACCAGACCGTGTATAATTGAATGAATTAACAGTCCGTACTTTTAAAAAGTCAAAGCACTTTATTTTATTCCTTTTTCTTCTTTCTTTCAAAGATTATAAAAAATATTTTTCTAAATTGCCTGGTACATTTAAATAATCCCCATTAATATCCTCATTTGGAAGCAGTTCTTCCATTGCTGTCCATTAGCTTTTTACGTATATCTTTTGGTCATCACAATGTACTAACACATAGAAAACAGAAAATAGTTAAGGTCTTTTCTGCTTGCTTGCTCTGACCACCTTGGAAGCATTTCGCACAGTGGACACTCATCCTCTGCTCATTCAATCATTATATTCTCTGTCCTGTGATCATATTCACTCTTCACTCTTATTCTTTGTAAAATCATTTTTACCATCCAGTGTGCTTCCTTAATAGACACTCAAGTCCAGAGTGGAGTTTGACCATAGGGTGGAAGGGACCTGATGGCCATGAAGCCTTATCAAAGTCCTTTCCTTGGTGGAGTGACTATTGCCCAGAACTTTGTGGAATTAAGAATCTAATGACATCAGCTTCCAAAATTGACTGCACAATCTTTATTTCTATGGAAAATTTCACTGGATACTGGATTGAATTAAATTAAATTGCAGTGAAAACTGAGGCCCTGAGGGGGCTGTATACTGCTGACTTCTGGTTGATGTATTGTCTCGTTGAGGCAAAGTTGGGGAAGCCAAGTAAGCATCAGTAGGTTGCACAGTGATAACTGGGCAGGAAAAGAAGGAGCAGGTTATGTAATTTATCTCCATACTAAAGGTGTATATTCTTGACATGGATTTGGAAAAGGTGAGTTCTTGGGCCAGTGCTTTTTCTCCCCATGGTTAGTGGCTGGAGCTTGGTTGATTACTGCCACTATTTGTTTCTGTGACTTTCTTTCACTTCTGCTTCTTTAGCTGATTCCTGTAATACTATGTCCTACTTTATGCCCCTCTCATACCTTGCTCATATCCCCACACCCTCATGATTCCTTATGGAGGGTCTCTCTTTAGGGTACAGCCATGTCTTAACAGAGAATTATTAGGAGCAAATTATGTAAAGGATAATTAATTGAATCATGCAACCCTCATTTGTATTTCCATGACTTCCAAACAAAATACTGCATGCTGTAGATAACCCTTCCCCTTCTTTCTTTGTGCTATTTTCCTCATCCAACACTCTGATAGGGTTAAAGGTTTTTGCAGCCACATAACATCAGAGGCAGATTTCCTGTCTGCTTCTGGCTAGCTGTGAGATCGTGGCTAAGTTATTTATACCAATTGAGCTTCAGTTTTTTTTTGTCATAAAATGAATTGTAATAATATCTGTGTTTAAGTTACTTCAGCAATGTGATGAGACTTTCCGGAGTCTTATTGGTAGCCAACATCGTTCTTCAGTTCTTTAGTTACCAATTGCTTAGTAGGAAACCTGAGCTACTTGTCTTGCTAGGAAATCAAACTCAAAATGTTCTTCAAGTGAATCTCCTCTCCTTCAACATGATGCTTCTTTTCCATTACAAGATGGTATTAGGTGTTGAGAGGGATTTATTTCAAAACTGCAATTAAGGCCCAAAGCTACAAAGGATTCTAATTAGTCCATATTCTGAATGCACAGAATGTACTGTTAGGAGTCAGGCATGTTCCCTTGGGGCTTGATGAACTGTTTCACTGAACCTGCAGTGTTCCAAAAGCCAGCTCCCACCTCCCCCGCCTTTCACCTGTCTCCATCTCTCTTCAACCTCCATCCTTGTTCCCTGGTTCTAACAGTCATAGGAAACTGTAACATGTGGTCTGAAGCCATCACATAAGGATACTTCGGCTTCCTCTGTCTCTCCTCCTCACTCAGAGACCACAGGGAAGCACAGCCAATAGTGGCTGGGAAGGGTGCAGGAAACTCGTCAGACCCCCATCTCCTCTCTGAGTCACTAGAGCTGCAGGTCTAAAATAGGACAATGGGAAAAGAGTGTTGGAAAGAGAGCTTTAAATCCGTGTGATACTGAGGTTTCTAAATTATCAGGAGACCAAATTTAAAGAAATAGAATGAGGATGTTTTGATAGCCACAAGGCTTGAAAAATAGTCAGATCCTGAGTGGGAGAGAATATGAAGCAACAATATCTTCACTACCTAACTAGAGGTAAACGGAGTAAGCACTTTGGAATTTGGAATGTTGAAGAAGCTCAGACCGTATGACCTAGCAATTCCACTCCTAGGTATATAGTCAAGATACAAACATGAATATGTATACCAGGCCACAGGCACAAAAATGTTTGTAGCAACACTGTTTGTGGTAGCAAAAACTGACAAAAACTTGAGGACGACAAAAAAGTGCATGGTGAAAAAAGGAGAATAAGTAAATAGATGTCAATGGATCAGATGATGGAATATGTGAAATGAATGGACCACAGCGATAATCAAAAAGAGGATGAATAATAATACTCTAAGGAAAGAAAAAGCCATCCTTCTAAGTTTATATATGAGTTAATCACTTTGTTTTAAACTATTATTTGTGAGAAATTATTTTTTAAAAAGCAAAGAACATAATTTGGGATAATTGTCATGGTAGGTAAGAGAAGGCCAGAGATAGAAGGGGGAGGGAAATATAGGGAGATGTAAGATTTTGTCCCTATTGCAACTATTTGGTTGAGTGATTGATTTGTGGATGTTGATTACATTACTGATAGATTGTATAATAAATAAATAAAAAGTGGGCCATGCATGATGGTAGCATGTGATGAAAAAAGTATAGGTCTTCAGCCAATTCCTGGTGTTCCTGGTGTCCATTTAAAAAAAGAGAAAAGTTATGGTGCATTTTACAAGGGTACAAGTTTAAATCTACTAAGTGTAGAATATAAATGTCTTTAACACAATAACTAAGAAAATGCGGTAAAGGCTACATTAACCAGTTTGATGGAAGTATTTCAAATTGTATATAAAACCAGCACATTGTACCTCATGATTGCATTAATGTACACAACTATGATTTAATAAAACTTCAAAAAATGGAAAAGTTATGAGTCAGGTGGGGATGGGGCCACTGATGGAGCATAGCTGAGGGCGGTTACTGGAAAAGAATCAAGCCATCCTATGTTCATTCTCGAACAAGTTGAGACTTCTCAGTAAAATATTTTCAGATATGTGAAACCACCGTTCTCCTAATTGCCCAGATTTGGAACTGAGTCATCTTCTTTATTAGCAATATCTAGCCCTGTGTTTTTCAACCACAGGTCATGAACCAGGAGATGAGGAAATTAGTTTAGTGGTTTACCCTCAGTTTCTAAGTAAAAAAAAAAAAAAAAAGGAGGAGGGAATAAAAAAAGTAAGAAAATATTAGTGTGCTTCTCATATAGGAAGGGAAGCCCTTTAGTGAAACTTTTGTTTCGATTATTTACACATACATGTGTGTTGAATAATAATGTAATTAGAGATCTTTGTCTTAGTCTGTTTTGTTTCCTATAAAGCAGCAACTGAGGCTGGGTCGTTTATTAAAAAAGAGTTTATTTGGCTCACAGCTCTGCAAGCTATACGAGAAGCATGCCACGGTTCTGCTAGGCTTCTGGGCTGTGTCAAAACATGGTGGAGAAGGTCAATGGGGGAAGGGGGCATCCGAAAAGAGGAGACTTGCTTTTCCCACTTTCCTGGGAACCAATCCATTTCCGAGAGTACTAATGCTTTCTTGGCAGAAGTGGAACTCACTACCAGGAGAACAGCACCAAGCCTTTCATGAGGGGTCTGCTGTTAAAACCCAAATACCTCCCTTAAGACCCAACACCACCACGTGGGGCCAAATTTCAACAGGAGTTTTGGTGGGGACAAACAAATCATGTCCAAATCATAGCAAAGCTGCTTTAAAAAAAAAAAAAAGTAGGGGCTCAGCCCCTGTAGCTCAGCGGCTAGGGTGCCAGCTACATAAACTGGAGCTGGCGAGTTTGAACCCAGCCTGGGCCTGCCAGCAACAATGACAACTACAACCAAAAAATAGCTGGGCATTGTGATGGGTGCCTGTAGTCCCCGCTACTTGTGAGGCTAAGGCAAGAAAATCACTTAAGTCCAAGAGTTTGAGGTTGCTGTGAGCTGTGATGCCACAGCATTGTACCAAGGGTGACATAGTGAAACTCTGTATCAATTAAAAAAACAAAAACAAAAACAAACAAAAAAATATAGTTTGTGATCCAGTGAAATAGGTCTGCTGGTAATGAATCTCTTCCTTCCATTCTTACTATTCGCACTGGTAGGCAGGTTCCCCATTACCCCCTACCTAGGCATGATGCCTTCCAACTGTCATCTCAACTTCTTTATTTTTTATAGAAAATTAAAAATATTATGGGGTACACATGTTTTTGGTTATGGGTATCAATTTTTATGCTTGAGTTAGGGGTATACGTGTGCCCATCACCCAGATAGTGTTCATTTTACCTATTAGGTAGGTTGTTGCCCAGTCCCCGCTTCATTTCCACTGTGTTTTAGTTCCCTCTGTGCACATATGTGCTCACTGGTTAGTTCCAGTTTCAAGGTGAGTACACGGCGTGTTTGTTTCTCCACTTTTTAGATACTTCACTTAGGATAACAGTCCCATGAAGAAGGCCTTTTGCATCAATCTGGATGGAACTGGAGACCACTATCCTAATGGGCATCTCAATTTTAGGCTGACCCCTCTTCAATATGCCACAACCACTAGAAGAAGAATCTAGCTAATCTTATAGTTGATTATTTCATTCATTATCTGTTGAGTCAATAAAAATCTCTCCCCATCATTACAAACCCTCTGAAATATAGTCTGAAATATTGTCCAAATGCACTTTTATAGACTTATCTACTGATGCTTTTTCTTCCTGAAGCCTCTCCAAACACACTCAATATCACATCATTTCTGTAGCATTTTAAACTTTTACCGTAGTAATTTACATACATGTCTTGTCCTGCTGCCAGATACCAAGCTCCCAGCCATTAGTGCTTAGAATAGTGCTTTGCACACCGTATCATATGGAGAATGGGACTTGCAATGCGGTCTTGGAGTTCTTTCCATGTAGTTTTAATACATGAATGTTTATAGCAGCTTTGATGATAGCCAAACCCAACAAAGCTATCCATCAATAGCAAAATACATAAACAAACTGTAGCACAAGCATATAACAAAATGCTTCTTAACTGCAAAACAGAAGAAACAAATGGCATATGCAACAACACGGAAGAATCTCAAATACATTATGTTGCATGAAAGAAGCCAGACATGAAAGAGGGCAAACTCTATAGTTCTATATTTATGAATTTCTCTAATAAGCAGAATTAATCTATGGAACAACAACAAAAAAATCATATCAGTGGTTACTTCCGGGAAAGCGATGAGGCCAGGATTGACTAGCAGGGAACTTGGGGGAGCTCTAGGGTAATGTCAATGTCCTACGGATAAAGTTCGGGTCACAGAGATGGAGGCATTTATCAAAATTCATCAAATGGTAAATTCAAGATTTGGGGATTTTCTTATATGAAATTTTCTGGGTTTTTTTGAGACAGAGTCTCAAGCTATTCCCCTGGGTAGAGTGCCGTGGCATCATAGTTCACAGCAACCTCCAACTCCTGGGCCCAAGCGAGTCTCCTGCCTCTGCCTCCCAAGTAGCTGGGACCACAGGCACCTGCCACAACGCCTGGCTATTTTTTGGTTGCAGCCATCATTGTTGTTTGGTGGGCCTGGGCTGGATTCGAACCCTCCACCTTAGGTGTATGTGGCTGGCGCCTTAGCCACTTGAGCCACAGGCGATAAGCGTCTTATATGAAATTTTCTTCGTACAAAGCTATAAACAAATACGACATTTTAACTGATGGTATACATTCTGAAGTATTTAAGGAGAAGGTAATTAATGTCTGCAACTTATTTTCAAATGCATCCCAAAATAAGACGGCCGGGTGGATGTCTAGAGGGACACCTGGGTGGAGAGACAACAGATGAAACAGGTGTAAGAAACTGTTAATGGTAGAATCTAGGTTGTATAGGTGTTTCTCATAACAATTTTCAAATTTTCTCTTGCTGGAAAATTTGTATAATGAAAGGTTGGGAGAAGGAAGATAGGATAGACAGCTTAAAAGGCCTCTTAGCTTACAGTTTCTCCTTAATAATTGATTTTTCTCTCTCTATGATGTGTCCGCTCTCACTGTACCAAGGAAAGGGAGGGTAGCATGTAAGGGAAGTCTTTCCTGGGTTAGGGGAATTTGAAAAGGAAAAAAAAGGGCATGGGGAAGGGGCTGGCAGGCAGATGACAAGAGTGTTGGGAAGTGAGCAGTTCAGGGTTCACTCAGAGAAACAGTCGGTAGGAGATGTATAATAAGAGGTTCATTACAAGGAGTTGACTTAAGGCCATTGTGGGAGCTGGCTGGGCAAGTCTGAAATCGTAGGGCAGGGCTTCAGAAAACTCAGGCTGTAAGTTCGTTCTCATGCAAAGCCAGTGCTGCAGTCCAGACACAGAATTTCTTCTTCTTGGGTCTTAGAGTTCATAATGGTCCGAAATTTGAGTTATTAATCATAGAGAGCAGGGAGAAATCTTTGAATGAATTTGCATAGTTATAAATTCTCAGAAATTTGCTCTTTATGCAATAATGTTAAGAGACGTGAATGCAAGTGCCATCTGACTTTTCCAAGTCTTGATAATTCACATTGTATACAGCTAAAGATAATAAACAAGAGAAAAACTCTAAACATTTTTACAATGAAAGTTGTATTTATATAGGTGAAATAAAGCGCAGAGGTAAAATTAAGCACTAGAATATTTTAGGTGACACAGGATTTATATGGATTTTTTAATCCTTACCCTGATAGACTGATTACTTAAAAATCATTTCCTTCATTTTGCTTTCGTAGGAAAATAGCTAAGATTTTCCATTATAAAGTTTTTATGAATAACTCCAACATTAGCCACCCCACCCCACTCACAGCCCCAGGACACTGTAATAGAACAGTGAAATCACATAAAGTAAAGGCAGAGAATCTGGAAACCTATATTAGTCCATGGTTTGGAGTTTTCCAGTCAAGCAACAAAAGAATTAAATAAAGACTGAGTAGAATAATCTGTGCTTCTCTTGCACTCCTTTCCAAGCTCAGTGCCTGAGACTAAAAGCAGTAAATGGCTACTATGTAGCCAAGGAGAAAAGATTCCAGAAAAACAAGATCCTAAAAAAGTATAAGATTTGCATTATCAATTCCGTAGTCACCAAGAATTGTGCATGTTTAAATCCTATAGACTGTACGTTTAAGAAGAATCAAGCATCTTGTTTACCTAGTTTTATAAATAAGCTCTAGGTAAGTACGATTTTGCAGTCTAAACAGTAGCATTTCAAAGCAGTTGTATCTGGGTTTATACGAACATTTTCTGAATGGTTTCTAGGCCCCAGGTTTTCCAGTTAGATAAGAAATTATTTAGCTACCCGGTCTTCAGTGTGTCTTTTGAAGAAAAATAAACATTACTAAAGCCTTTGGCAGGTATTTTTATACAGACATTAAAATTCTTTTTTCTAATTCTGTTTTATGGGCCAGCTGTAAGTCAAGCTATTTCAGCTAATGAAATTTGCTTTGATCAGAGGAGGCCAATCATCCTTCAAAGCATTGTTGTGTTTTGAAATGCTAGCAAGTGCCTAATAAATTGAGGCTGCTGCGGTAGCAGCAGATCAAAATAGAGGTTGATGTTTCATTAGATCACATTAATACCTGACAAAACAATGACGGCAAATCAATGCGGAAGCACTGTTACCATGTGTGGTGGTGGGGGGCAGCTCTCTCGTCTTCCTGCATTCCCTTCTTCCTTTCCTGGTCCCTTTCTTCTTTTCTCCCCTCTTTCATTCAGTTTTTCCAGAGTATTTTAGACTACAGCAGTAGCAAGTTAAGGCCAAACATTCTTTACCTTTCACGAGGCACCTAAGGTGCTAAATATTACAGGAGGTTAGAGGACAATACATGGGTGAACGGAACAGTTTAAAAATAAATAATAGATTTTAATATTTATAGAAAGTCTTTTATAATTCCTTCCCCCCCAAATATGTATGTATTGCTTTTCTTCTTGAAGAAAAATTATTCAAATAAATTTTCCCCAAAGATGCAGATTCCTCATGGAAAATTTCAAAGATGACATTTATAACAAACTTGACAACATACAGACTTACTATTTTTCAACTTTAAAAACGGAAGCAATATGGATTTAGTAGCAACTATGCTTTGAGTATCCGTACAACCATTCTGTTTTTCACTTTTAGTACAACAGTCAGTAAATTACATGAGCTATTGAATACTTTATTATAGAACAGGCTTTGTGTTAAGGGATTTTGCCCACCTGTAGGCTATTGTAAATGTTCTAGGAATGCTTAAGGTGGGCTGGGTGAAGCTATGATGTTGTTTGTAGATGAGGTGTATCAAATGCATATTTGACTTAAGATATTTTCTTTTTTTTTTTTTTTGAGATAGAGTCTCAAGCTGTCCCCCTGGATAGAGTGCTGTAGCATCACAGCTCACAGCAACCTCCAACTCCTGGGCTCAAATGAGTCTCCTGCCTCCACCTCCCAAGTAGCTGGGACCACAGGCGCCTGCCACAACGCCAAACTATTTTTTGGTTGCAGCTGTCATTGTTGTTTGGTGCCCCCAGGCTGGATTTGAACCCTCCACCTTAGGTGTATATGGCTGGCGCCTTAGCCACTTGAGCCACAGGCGCCAAGCTGACTTAAGATGTTTTCAACTTACAATTTTAAGTTGAGGAGTATCTGTATAGCCTTTCATTCAAAATAATGTCAAATGATTGGGGCAATTCCTATGTTATATCATAAGAATTTTCTATGTTTCCTTTTTCTGATGACTAGAAACACAAGTTACTTCACAAGTCACAGGGCAAATTATACTGCTCCTATTTAGAGTTACTTTCTCTGCCTCCAAGCTTGATTTCACCAATTAATTAGCCATTGAGGACATTCTTTGTTTTTTTCCAACAAAAACCAATTTTCCCATTTGCCAATGCCCACTGGGTATTCTCCAACTCAATTCAATTCTGATACTAATTACCTGGAGTTAGTATAGACCTCACAAAGTATGGGCTCAGTCCCATAAGGCCCCCATCACTGCAGACACGAGCAGAAAATGGGGGTTCTCAATCTACCCATACTTCTGCTAGGCTGACTACAAATTTGGGTATACTGAAAACCCCCACCGCAGATTTGACAATTCACTAGAATGAATCATGGAAGGACACACCTCACAAACAACCAAATGGAAGAGATATACAGGGCAAGGTACGGGGGGTGGGGGTTGTGGCATAGAGTTTCCATGCCCTGTCTAGATCATGCCACCCTCTCAACATGTCAGTATATCCAGCCACCAATGTTTCATTACGTAGGCATAATTGATTAAATCACTGGTCATGGTGATTGAACTCAAACTCTAGCTGCCCTCACTTCCCTGAGAATGGAGGAGTGAGGCTGAAAATCCCAACCGCTAACCAGGTGCTTGGGAATGTTCGGTTATCTGGAAACCATCTCCCATCCTGAAGCTATCTAGACACCCCACCAGGAGTCATCACATTAGCATAAAGTCAGGTGTGATAGAGAGGGGCTGATTATGAGCAACAAAAGACACTCCCATCACTCAGGAAATTCCAAAGGTTTCAGGAGCTCTGTGCCAGGAAATGAAAACATAGAGCCAATATTTTTATTATACCACAGACAAGCACCCTGCTAGGTCCTGGTGCTGTGAGCACCACCTGACAGCAGCTCCAAGTATTTAAAAGAGGGGAGGTTAAGATGGCCCGAGACCTGAGCCCACTGGGGAGAGGTGAATTGATAGCCCTACCTGCCTTGCAGGGTTGTTCTGAGTATTAATGAGCTGTGCATGTGAATCGCTCAGAACGGTGCCTGGCAGATGGCGACTGCCATATGTGTGAGCTAATATTATTATCTTTATTGCCATTATTATCATCACCATTGTCTTTGTTCTGCAGAAGAGAAAACCGAAGCTCAGGGGGGTGAAGTGACTTATACAGGCCTCAGTGGTACTCAATACCTGAAGCTGATGTATAAATTCTACTTTCTTAATAATAACCGGATGTGAAGCTTTTAAGAGCTGGGATTGATATGGGGGGCCTTGTTTTGGCCCGGTTCTGAGCAGACACAGGCACCTCATTGCACACCACTTATTAGGCACCACACACAGAGAGCTGTTTAATAAATATCTCTTGATGATAATCATGATGGGGTTTTATAGTTGCTCTCGGCATGTACGATGCATTGAAATAGCCTAATCACTGTGTTTGGAGCTCTGTAACGGAACAAGAATTTTCCTGCATTGCCTATTAGAGTCTCATAGTAAAACGTAACTTGCACTGTGATGAAAATGAGTCTGTGATGATAGTAATTTAATGGTAAAGTTACACTGGTGGCCAAGTTCTCTTTCAGCTGCCTTAAATTTTACCTTTATTGTCTCATTGCTTTTTGCATTTGAGCTTTGCAGTTAATGGTCTCTGTAATAAATCTGAAGACAGGTTAAAACAATGGAGGCTGAATTTTTCTTTTTTGTACCTACATAAGATCTTCGTGCCATTATGACTTAGGGCCTACTCTTGCAGTTTTAATCATCTGGATCCTTTTGTCGATCTGGTCTTAAAAATAATTACTTAGTAATTAAAATTTTGATTGGGTGCTGATTGAAATTTACACCTAAGAATTTGCACGGATACAAGTCTGTGTAATTGTTCTGTAGTTTTTAGCTCTGTGTTCTGTTTTGTTGCTACTTTTTTTTTTTACCGACGTCTAAAATTTCAAAAGACAAATTCAAATGAATGAGCGACCCTATGTCGGGCAACCTCTCTTAAACTTAACTTCTGGTTCATGGCGAATATTAAAACGTGGAGAATGGACTTGGAAACAGTCTTTTCACCCGGTTAGGAACGCATTACTATGAACACTGGGCTCAAGAGGAATTGAAGAGAAGGTCTTCTGTATTAACATGCTACATAGCACATCATAGCTGTGTCCGGCCCATAATCCTTTACTTCTTGCTTCAGTCCATTGCCTGATTTCTTTATGCATGGGGGTACGTGAAGTTGGAGGGGGTCTCTCTCTGGCTGCTTCCTGGCTGTCTTTCTTCTTCCTCCCCTCACATTTCCTTTACTCTTTCTCTTGTTTCTACCCTCTCCCTGTCAGTCCAGGATACGTGGGTAGGATATGTGGGCAGACCTTCCAGTTATTCTTTTATCTTTACCTCAAATATTGACCAAATGATAGACCCAATTAAAGAAAAGAGCTCTTCCATAATTAACTAAAAATAAGGACCCTTGCAGCCTTTTTCTTAAATTACCTTTAACTGACTCAGTCTGAGTAAAAATCACTGCAATATTTTGTCTTCCTTGGATTTATATTTGTAAGTTATTGATAACAAATTCATTTCTAAGCATAAAACAATGTGTTCAGAATGTTTAGAGTTCATAGGAATGAAAGTTCTCTATAACTCAAATTAGTCATGACAACCACAGGTAACATAATTCTCACACGGAAAGTTGGTTCAACCACTGACGGTGGCATTAAACCTCTGCCACCTCATTATTAAGCGGCCATCACATGCAGGGCCCTGGAAGGGAAGGGTCACTGTGGATGGCATGAGAAAGTATAAAACACAATCTCTTCTCCTGAGGACCTACCTGGAAAGACTCAGGAAAGCTTGAATCAAACACATAAAGAAGAATTAACATGAGGATGCCAAAAATATTCTGGGTAGGCACAAGCTTTACTGGAGGCCAGAAGAAAGTGGAAAATATCTTAAGCAAAAAATAATTAGAATACTGGTTTCAAAAGCCCCAATTTTCCTGTATCAGCCAAGGTATGTGTTTGCTCTCTATCTACCACGAATAGGAGGAAGTTTTTTGGACTGATGTGTAGGCTGAGAAGGGTGGACATTGTGAAATTTAAGTTGTGTTTTTCTTGATACAAGTCTGTGTAATTGTTCTGTAGTTTTTATTTTTTGGAGCTGTCATTTTGTCAATATTTGAGAGATGGATGTACCAACTTCTAGAACAACACAGGACTGAAAATGTAGACTTACAAGAGGAAGAAACATGGGAACTTGGAGATCCAGGTTGAAAAAACCATGGTGTTTTAGGGTTTGTCAGAGCCAATGTGGTTATCTATCTATCAGCCTATCATCTATCCATCTGTATAATAACTATCAATTTATTTTTTAAGGAATTAACAGATAGTTGGGGATGCTGGCAATTCCAAAATCTGCAGTGTAAGTAGGCTAGAAGTCTGGAGGCCCAGGAAGGGTTGATGTTGCAGCCTGAGTCTGAAGGCAGTCTGCGGGGAGACCTCCTTCTTGAGGGAAGGTCAGCCTTTTCTCTATTAAGACCATCAACTGATTGGATGAAGTCCATTCATGTTATGAAGGGTAATCAGCTTCACTCAAAGTCTACTAATTTAAATGTTAATCTCATCTAAAAAAAACCTCATGGAAACATCTAGAAGAATGTTTGCCCAAATATTTAAGTCCCATGGCCTAGCCAAGTGGACGCATACATTTTACCATCCTCCATCACACCATCCTCTTTGCAAGAGTGGTCTGGCTAACCTGTCATCATTGAGACCTGTGAGGAATCTGTCAATCAAGAATCCAAATTCTTGCTCACTTCCCCACTACAGCAGGGAGAAGAGAGGGAGGCTTTTTCCCCTTGGTTTCCACAGAAGACTGGAAATGCCCCTGGCAAGAGGTTTCCTTAAAGGGAGGAGACCAGGCTGCCCACGGAAAAGGAGGTAGGTTTCTGGGCAGCTAAAAAAGCAAATGTCTGTTCCATTTCTTTTTGGAAGAAAGAGATGGAACATGTTCCCATGTTTCAAAAGTTCCTTGTGCCTAACCTGTTTCTTGGTTGAATCCTCCGAGGTTGTAGATCTTGTTATTTACCTGTTTATCACGTTACTCTACCTTCTAGAATATAAGCTTAATGAAGATAGAGATCTTGTTATCTATAGTTATTGAACACATAGTAGCTGTTCAATATATGTATTTTTAACAAATAAATTCATGAATGTATCTTTGACTATGGACAGTGGACAGTGTATAGATCAATGCACACGTTATACATTCTGCCTAACTTTGCTTGCTGTCATGATAGACAAACAGGACAAAACCAGGACAATCAAAAATTTCATCCTCGGGCGGCTTCTGTGGCTCAAAGGAGTAGAGCCCCAGCCCATATACTGGAGGTGGCAGGTTCAAACCCAGCCCTGGCCAAAAACTGCAAAAAAAAAAAAAAAAATTCATCCTCTACAGAACCAGAAGATTTAACAGTTGAAATTCATGCATAGCCATAAAGACACACATGGGTGCACCCACAAGACACGCCTACAACACGTAATGCTAAACGAGAATTTCTGGTTTTGTTTTAAAAATATGTCTGTACAATATGAAAGTTGATCCTCTATTTATGGGTCTTTGTCTTACACTTTATAGGTTTAGTGAATCTTTTCCACTCTTTGGACAGTGTCTCCTCTCCCCACTGTTGTCTGCAGGATGGGAGCTATTTATTAAAAGTTCTAAGTATAACTTAGACCTAGGAGAAAATTTTTTGTGCCTCATAAGAAAATTAAAATCATCAGTGAGGTACTGATGAAGATTTTTCCAGATGATCAGTGTTTTTCACTAAAGAATTTTTTTTTTTATTTTTACAGTTTTACATCTGATATTCCACTGTTGCCAGTAACAGATTTCCCAGCTCAGCACAGACAATACTCGGTTAATGATAACCTACTAACACGTGTATTGGGTCCCTCAGTCAAAAATTATGACGTGAGAGACTCTTGCACTTGGACAACTTTGTGACTGATGTACTTCTTAGCATTTTGATGCTGTTTACCTGCCATGACAAAAAAAAAAAAAGTCTTGCTTTGTAGTGTCTTTGATCTCCAGGCCTCCAGGGTGGATTTCCTCAGACTACTGACAGATGGACAAGAAATCATGCCAAACTGACAAGAGGTGAAAGAACAACCATCTCACTGTGCTCGCTGTGTCTGTGGGTTAGAAATCTGGGCAGGGCATACAGGGATGGCTTCTCTGCTCTTTGCTATCTGTGACCTCAACTGGGAAGACTCAGCTGAGGGTGGCTGGGAATGGCTCGGGCCTGACATCATCTGGAACGTCCCTGTCTGGCATCTGGGCTGGGAGGACTGAGAGGCTGGGCCTGAGGACCACAGTGCCTACTACTGGTCTCCCAGGTGGCTTGGGCATCTCAAAGCCTGGCAGCGGGGGCCCCAGAGGGAGCACCTTTACAACGAACACAGCACATTTTGAATCTTGGAGAATTTTTTTTTTCTTTTTTGAGGCACTTGGATTGAATTTCTGTTGTCTACTGACTAGGTTAAAACATTGGATATTTTTTTCTCTTCTGTTTTTCTCCTCTTCCTCCTTTGTTATGACATCTGTGAGCTTCAGTCTCTTCATCTGTGTAGGGAAAGTCTGGTATAAAAGAAGGTCAACGTTTTTTTTCTCCCACCACGAGATAAATTTTATCTTAGATTAGAATAGATTATTTTTAAATTTTGCAAGGAGCCCAGAACAGTTCTGAGAGGAAGGGACCAAGAGTACTCATTGCCCCCTGCAATTCCTAAGTCAGGAAACTTAGGGTGGAGCAGCATTGCCTTGAGCAAGGCATAGAGACAGGCCTAGTTGATACGACTTCCAAAATAAAATAATGATGGTAAATAGAACAGGGAGGACCAGTGGGTCAGTTGCAGCCACTGGTTGAAGGAAGTAAAGGGGAACAAGATTTTGCCTCCACAATATTTCATGCATGTGAAAGGGTTACAAGGAGGAGCTGGGGTTTGAGTCCCTGTGGCTGACCTTTGCTCTAGAAGAGAGGAGGGCAGGGGTCTTCTGCTCTTACTAGACAGAACACGGGGACAGCAGCATGGTGGTGGCAAAAACACAACTACGGACAAAACAGGGACAATGTCCTCTAGCAGTGCCTGGTCTCTGGTGATTCAGCGGTGGCACCAGGAATACTGGTTTACTCTAGAGTAACATGCTCTGGTATCAGTTATGAAGAGTCTCCAGCCTTAAGATGGCACTTCTGGATTACAGCTCCAGAGCAATCAATAGGTCTGCACCTTCAAATATTTTTAGCTACTAGCAGAAATTCTTGAGCATATCAGGGAAGGGAGGCTGGGGGTGGGTGGAAAGTGACAGGCCAGGGTTAGAGTCAGGTGCAACAGGACCCTCAGACTTTCATAGGAAACCATAGTTACAGACAGAAAGTGGAACAAAAGTGCAGAACAATTCTGTTGTTGCAACGACTAAATAACAAACATAAATATATATGTAAAATGCCTAGCATAGCACGTGGCCTATATAAGGAGCTCAATTAATGTTGTGTTTCTTTTCCATCTATCTCCTTTCTTACCTCTCTCTTCTCTCTCCTCAGGGAAAGCCTGGATTTGGTGGTCAGATAGCCCTGATTTTCTTTTTAAATTTCAGATTAATATAAAGGTACGTACAATTAGGTTACATGGTTTGTGTCTGTTAGGTAAAGTTCAAGTTGCAGTTGAGCCCTTCACCCAGGAGATGTACCATACACCCCTGATTTTTGAACTCTGACTTTTATTTGCTTTATTTTGGGCCAGTCTCCTAATTTTTCTGAGGCTTAGTTTCTTCATTAGTAAATGGTTTACAAATAATTATTTCACTAGTTTTTTCCCCATAAAATTAAGTTTTAAAAACTGAATAAAATGGTATTTCCATCCCTTTCCTAAATCTTTCTCTTATCTTTCCTTTTCTACATACTCAACAAAAATCCACGGTCACTTTAAAGTTCCAGTTTCCAGGGGAATTTCAGATGCATTCCTCTCTACCTTTCCTGATTAGCACTGGCCTTGACAAACACTTCTTTGAGACCCCCCCACGTTTCCTAGACAGAATTCCCCCGGTCTTCCTGAATGGACACCCAAGGAGCCATATTCACTTCCTCCCTTTATCCAGGAATAACATCACCTCCTGTCAATCTTGGGATGCATTCCATTTATCACTCAACTTCTACCTTAGAGGAACTGAAGATTAAACTTGGTATTTTTACCTACTGAAACAATTAGGTTTCCCACCCAGAGCATCCAAGTTTTCAGCATCTGCCATAGATAGTATTAACTGGGTGATCAGGACCTGAGGGGCTCCCACCAATGAAGCACATCTGCACACAGGCTTGGAGGAGCCTCAGTGTGTACCTGGCCCCAACTTGTCCATTCAAGATTTCCCTTGAACTGAGAGCAACGCCAGTCCAGAGTCAGTGCCCCAGGATAGTAGAAAATCCACTCAGACCTTTAAATCCTGTATCTGATACCTTTGAGTTGCTTCAGGGATTTACATATCTATCCTGCATTGAGTCAGATTCATTTTATAGCATGTAACTGATACTAATGGAAATTCAACCTGATGCCTTCATTCTAGCTCCTGCCAAAATGCTATGGGCCTGATAAAGAGAAAATTATTGACATATCCAAGCAGTTACTCTGTCTTTTATTGTGTTGTTGACATCAAGGAAGACTCTTCTAAGTATTAAAGTGGAAAGTTGTATGGCATACAAGGTGTTAGCATAACAGTAGTGTGACAGGCACTGCTGTGTACTGTGAATAGGTGATTTATTAGCTGGAACTATTTTCTAGATTCCTCTCATAAGGACAGAGCTCTGGTACTGAAAAGAACATTTCCACACACACATGTGTGCACCCACACACACATCCTCGGACAGAGACCAGGCAGGAGGAAATCTGCCCACTCTCCCTCATCCTTTCTGACTCTGACATACATTATATGAATCAAAGTAGGGTATCCCACTGATACAAGGGACATGTGCTTTGAGATCAGTCCTGACCATAGGGTGTTCTGGAACTCTCAGGTGTTAGTAACAATGATAAGGTAATTTAGGAACCCACTAAGAAGACTAAATGGCTGTGCAATATTTTTTTTTTTTTTTTGAAACAGAGTCATACTCTGCTGCCCAGGCTAGAGCACAGTGGTGTTAGCCTAGCTCACACCAACCTCAGACTCCTGGGTTGAAGTGATCCTCCTGCCCCAGCTTCCCAAGTAGCTGGGACTACAGGAGCCCACCATGACACCCATCTAATTTTTTCTATTTTTGTAAAGATACAGTCTTACTCTTACTTAGGCTGGTCTCGAATTCCTGAGCTGAAGAGATCCTCCTGCCTCAGCCTCCCAGAGTGATTGGATTATAGGTGTGAGCCACCACACCTGGCTCTATAATAGTTAATGCATCAAAAGGTAAGTAGAACAATAATATTCAAATGATGTTGATTAATAGATGGCTATACCTGGAAGAGAAGTTTCAGGTGATAGCAGGAAACTTCGTTCTTTGCCTCAATCTCAGGCATATAAAGGGAGAGCACTGAATAAGAGAATCAGTAATCAATAAGACACTGACAGGCACGATGAGCCAAATCTTATCAGATTAAAGAAGGTGGTGATACATATGCAAAATCTGTACTTGGCTTCCACAACCCAGTTCTAAGGAAGTTGAGTGGGGCAGACATGTCTTAGCAATGACATATATAAGAAAGTCTTTTGTGCTAAAAGGATGGTAATGTGGCAGTCATATAGAAAGTAAACAAACTCTGAACTGGTCACACAAGACTTGTGATACTTGACATACTCATCATAAACCCGGAATAGCACAGGAACAAGCAAGTTGAAGCAAGCCAAGAGGAAAGTGACTGGGTAGGATGTTGACAGGGCTTGATATTCTGTCACAAAGAAAACATAAGCAAAACTCTTCTGGCTCAGTGCCAGTGGTTATGACACCAGCCACATATACCGAGGCTGGTGGGTTCAAACTCAGCCTGGGTCAGCTAAAGCAACAATGACAACTGCAACGACAAAACAAAAACAGCCAGGGATTGAGGTGGGCGCCTGTAGTCCCAGATACTTGGGAGGCTGAGGCAAGAGAATTGCTTAAGCCCAAGACTTGGAGGTTGCTGTGAGCTGTGACACCACAGCACTCTACTGAGGGCAACATAGTGAGACTCTGTTTCCAAAAAAAAAAAAAAACCTTCTTGGGTGGTGCCTGTGGCTCAAAGGAGTAGGGCGCCAGCCCCATATGCATGTGGGAGCTGGCAGGTTCAAACCCAGCCCCAGCCAAAAACTACAAAAAAAAAAAACCTTCTAAAGATTGACCCAGGGAAAAGATTTCTGACTAAGACCCCCCAAGGCAAAGACAACAACAACGAAAATAAATGAAACTTAAATAAAAACATTTCTTCACAGCAAGGAAATTATTAAAAAGTAGACAACCCACAGAATGGGGGAAAATATTTGCAAACTATAAATCTGACAAAAGCTCAAACGAATTAGCGAGGAAAAAACAAATAAGCCCATAAAAAACTGGCAGAAGGTATGGACAAAGTTTTTCAAATGAAGATGGACCAATGGCCAAAAACAGACGAAAAAATGTTCAACATCACCAGTCAGCAGGGAAATGCAAATTGAAGCCCTTATGAGATACCACCTTCCCCTCATCAGAATGGCCAGCCCCTACTAAAAGATCAAAAACAATAGATGTTGGTTTGAATATGTTGAAAAAGGAACACTCATGCACTGTTGGTAGGACTGTAAGTTATTACAACCTTATGGAAAACAGTATGGAGAACTATAATTAGACCTGCCATATGATCCAGCAATACCACTACTGGAAATAAGTCATTTTATCAAAAACACACCTGTGCTGAAATGTTTATCATAGCCCAACTCAAGAGCGCAAAGATATGGAATCAATCTAAGTGCCCATCAATAGATGAATGGATAAAAAATTGTGGTATACAGGGTATCTCTAAACTCACTCAGAATCACCATACATAGGACAATGGGAAGTTGTAGCTAAATGTACCATTGTTTATAAAATATTCCTCATGGAATTTTACAAATTATTTACAAAATATTCTCTACATATTGGCCATTTCTTTGCAAACATTTTTAATGAATATTTAGTAAATAAAGGTACATTTAGCTACACTTTCCTATTTTCCTATGTATGGCAACTTTATGGGCAAACTTAGGGAAACCTTGTACATATTTTGTGGAGTACTACTCAGCTGTAGAAAGGAATAAAACAATGTCTTTTCCTGCAACTTGGATAGAACTGGAGGATCTTGTCCTAAGTGAACTATTTCAGGAATGGAAAAACAAATACCACGTGTTCTCACTAATAAGTGGGACCTAAATGAGGGGGGCACAGGGTCATACAGTGCTACAAAGGACATTGTAAACTGAGAAGGCTGGAAAGGAGGAGGGGCTTGTGGGGAAAAATTTACCTGTTTGGTACAATGTATACTTCTCTTGGGTAGAACACTAAAAGCCCTGACTTCAGCATTGTACTATTCATCTAACTAACAGAAACACTCATATGCCCTTAATATTATGAAATAAACTATGTTACTTGTTCCATCTGGCTCCCTGTGGTGATAGGGAACAATGGGCAGAGCTTCAAGGTAATGGATATTGGTGCACCTTAAGAAAGGGTATTTCCTAAAGATGTAATGGATGGTCTGAGAGGTAGTAAACTTTCTATTTTGGGGGGTATTTACCCAGAAAATGAAAAACCAATTAGAGTAGAGATTTAGGCCTAAGCAACATGGTTGGACTAATACTCTCTAAGCTCTTAATGAAGATGGAATTCCTAAATACATGATTCTGACATTTGCTTGTCTAATCGGATTCTTGCTTGTTTCTTGTAAAACAACTGAGTCATCATCATGAGGAAGGCCCAAATCCCAAATTTTTGTACATAAGATTTAAACACTAATCTGGGTAATTCAGTCCCAGATGGTCTGTAGTCTGTACTGTGTTAAGGAATTGTATTTTGCTGCTGTGGTGGTTCTAAGTTCTGGTTCTGGTTCTCCACTGAGCAGCGCACAGGGGTGGGCTGGAACAGGATGAGGCCCGCATGGAGAGTTGACTGTGCGGCTTCTCCCAACTCTGCATTCAGAGACTTTGTATTGGTGTTTTGAAATTGGCTATAGTGGGAGTATTTACACCATGAAAAGTGGTAAACTCTACCAATCAGGGCTTTTTGTACCTTCTGAAGAGCTGGTTGTTAAACATTTATCAAGAAGGCCATTTAAAATATGTATACTTTTATATAAACTGAGGTATATAAAACTAATAAAAGAAGAATGAAGCTGGGGGAAGGTGTCCTAAGCCCCCCACACCCTTGTCACTTACATTCTTCTCCCTAAAAGGCTCTAAGGCACCTCTGTGACACCCTGTAATACCATGAGATTTAAAACCTCCGGAAAAATAATCCTTTCAGCTTAGGCTATGACTATATTCTTTTAACCATTATTTTTCTTTTCCTACATTTGGGAATATAGACATAAAACAGCGGGGTTTCCCCTCAGTTTTATGAGATTGTTTTTCAATGGAATGCCAGAGGGATCAGTTGGAGAACGTTAGAAATTTGATTCCTACAAATACAAGAAGTGGTCATAGGAAACAGTGAGTTTCCTCACTTTGTAAAATGTTCTTAATGTAATTATGAGTTTTCTCTTGTTGAGGTATTGGGCCATAGTATCTCAGCCCTCTGCATAGTCATAAGTTTACGCCTTCTCAAGGCACTCCAAACCTTTCCATTAGCGTATTACCTTTTTTTCTTTGTTGGACCAGAAGCTTGATTTTTGTTTTGGTGGGATGTTGTGACATGTGGAGAGAAGGTGTTACGAAAAGGAAGGTTTACATGATCAACAGACCTTTGGACAGGATTCTAGAAAAGGGGGCAGCACTGAAAGTTGGCTTTGTCCACTTGTTTTTTTGCACTGTGTGGCTTGTTTGCTGAAGTACCTGAACATGGCCCTAGAAGAGGATCCTGTAGCTTGCGTGAAATGCCTGAGGTGACCCTAATGTTTCCAGCATGTCCAGGTACCTAAAGTTGGAGAATAGGAGAGGGACACAATCACAGCAAGTTTATCAAATGAGATCAACTTTTATCAGTAATTCTGGAATTCTTTTTCTTCTCAAAAAGAAAAGTGATTTTGTGCATACATATTTTTGGTTTCATGGGAATTCCTCTTGTGTTCTGATCTCCAATCTTTTTTTTAATCTCACCCTTCCCATTTTCTCCAGCATTACAATGGGTTCATTTTCCTTTCAAGGTCTTCTAATTCTATCGCCTCTTTCCTTGACTTTGTCCCCTGGTTTCCCTTCTATGAAGTTCTCATCTTCAGAGGGAGAAGCAGAGCGGGGCTGGCGAGATTGCAGGCCTTATCTCTGCCCACACTCCTTCCTGTTCCCTCCTCTTGCCAAGCTTCCCTCTTCACTCTGCCCCTCAGGCTCTGAGCTGGCTTTGGACTCAGAGCATGTTTGTCCCTGTGTCCCTCACGTAAAGCCCATGTCCTGAGCAGCACTGTCCCAAACTCTCCTCTGCCTACGCCCTTCTCCTCATCTCCCTAGTCTCCAAACTGCTACATTGTCTTACACCAGCTGGGGTGAAACCTCTTCTCCATTTGACTCTTTATATTTGCACTGGAGCTGTGTCACCTTACAGGCAGGAAGTCTCTTTTCAGTTAAGAAGCATTGAACGTTTTGGCTTCTTCTCAAATGTGGAGAAGAACAATTTAAAATGTCCCCAAATTTAACAAAAATCAATTTAGACTTAGGAAATGAATATTATTCCCTTCTTCGAAGAGAATCAGAAGAGATCAGAGGCAGGGACTTGTCTGATTATATTGCCCCAATTCGCCAGGACGATTAAGTCAAGCAAAACACAACTCTGGGTTCCTCAGGTGTTAACTTTTCAATCTGAGGGTCTGACACCTAGTGTTAATTTTGAGTACTGCTGAATATTTCACATTTAAAGTATATAGGATATTGAGAGAGTCCCCATTTTTCATTCTTCCCAGTTTCTTTATATAACTTGTGAGATTTTTTTTCCATGTTTCCATCCTGAAGCTACATGGAAACCTGGAAAAAAAATCTCACAAGTGTTGAAAATGCATGATGTGACTTGAGGTCAGGAAACCGGGTTCCAGTCTCTAATCCTGTGCCCTTGCACCAGTTACTGTCCTCTTTTAGTCTGAGAGCGCTCATTGGTAAGATGAGAAGGATGGAACATATGGAAAATATGATTTATCTCAAGGTCTTTTCCAATTTTAGCACCCTATAAGTTATCTTTTTTAAGCAATAGTTTTTAAAGCCAACTCTATTTTAAAGCTAGGAATATGTTCACCCAATAAACCAGAAAATGAAACAGTTGTTAATTGGAGGTGAACAGCTATTCTTTTACTGCATAGAATTCTTTCAAAATTTATATTGCAAGTTATAACAAAGAATCAGGATAGGATTTTGATGGTCTATAGTAAAACTGTGCAATGGAGTTTTTGTTATGATGAAAATGTTCTTTATCTCTGCTGTCTGGTACTTAGCTGTTAACCACATGTATCTCCTGACCTCCTGAAATGTGGCTAGTAAGACTGAGGAACTGAATCTGAATTTTATTTAATGTAAGATTAGTTTAAATTTAAGTGGCCACATGTGGATAGTGGCTTCAGCTTAGATGATATAGATTTAGAGAATATAGGAGCATGGGAATTTGTTCCTGAATTTGGGGTTGTATTCACCAATATACATAGTTTACTTTCTGTAATGGTTGGCACCATATTAATCTTATTTCGCATGTACCATTTCCATTTTTGCTTGAATTCGCTGCGTAAGTACTTTAGAATGTATTCCATAATTGTGTTTTTCCTCATGTTTTCAGCTATATAGGTCTAGTTTAGTTAAATTTAGGTAAAGATGCTTTTATTTTTGGTTCACAAACAAGGATTGAAATAGGAAAAACCATTGAGAACACATTGTCATGCTTAGTAAGAGTAAAATTTAAAGCCTAACCCCTATAATTATTTTTCTAATCTAGTTCTCTGCATTTGGGAGTTGAATTTAAAGAAAGAAGGCTAGCAGTCTTATGAATATAGTGTCTAAAAAAGATAAAATACTCAATTTCCTTGAATTTTATTTAGCTTAATATTCACCATTTTTGTCAATGAGTACCAAACCACAGTTAGATAGAAAGAATAAGTTCTACTGTGCAATAGCATAGGAGAGTGATTCTGGCTAACAATAATTTATTATAGATTTCAAACTATCTAGAAGAGAATACTTAGACTATTTCCAATGCAAAGAAACGGTAAATATTTTAGATGATAGATATTCCAGTTACCCTGATTAGGGCATAACACATCGTATGCATATTTTGAAATATCACAGGTACCCCAGAAATATGTATAATCGTTGTGTATCAATAACACACTTAACGTTCTTAAAATCTAGACTTTCTTAGAAGCTACCCAGAAAACACTCAAGGATTTTGAACAGAAATCTCATTCCATATTATTAATTCCAAATTATTAATCATTAAGTGTTCATTCTTTTATGCTCTTAAATATTCCCTTAGCACATAATCTGTCATGATTTCTTTTCTTGGATTCATCAGAGAAATTTAATTTAACTCCTACCACCAGGTAAAGAATGCCTCTAACAATATCCCCCAAACACATACCTTATAGATGCACACACATGTATGTGTACACATTACACATCCAAACACACTCTTCTGAGACTTAAGATGGTGAGAAGTAACTTATTACATTGTGTTGGAAGCATCTCTTTTAGTAAGACACATATGTATGGGAGGCTCCAGCAAAAAATAAGTAAATGACATGTAGTTTATAAAGGTTGCTTGTAATATCTATAATTAATTTTTATTTTTTCCATACCAAAGTCCAATCTGACCCAAACTTCTGCCTTATTGTAAGATTGTAAAAAAAAAAAAAACCTCACTATCACGCATGTTAAATGCTCAGAGCTAGTTACTTTGCATATTTTAAAATGCAAAATCTGTATTTTCATATTTTTTCTATCATCAGATTAAAGGATAACCCTTCCTTGTATCTGTAGGAATGACAAGTAGAAATCTCAACTAACTAGATTTTTTAACATTTTTATATAAAAATAGTTCATATTTTACATAATGACTACAAAGTGCTATAAAACCCTGCACTGTCTTTTTAATTAAGGTTTAATTTTCTTTACGAGAAGTTCATCATTGCAGATGTGATTGAGTTCAATTCCATAAGAACTGGTAAGTTTCTTGAACTGTATGTAATTGTGCTCATTCACAATGCGATTTCTTTCTTTCTTTTTTTTGGAATATGGGATAGACAGAATGTCCTAAAAGGAAGTCTCACATACCTACTTTTATTTTATCACATGAAGGACAACATGGGTAATATCTTCTCCTGGGCCACATCAAAGAGACACAACTTGAAAATAATTTTGTTAGCACGAATGCAATGATTCTACCTTCACCAAGTGACAAACATTATTCTGCAAACTTCCTAGAGTTTCCAGGCCAGAATATTGTTACACTTGGATATCCTATTTATTTATTCCATTAATATAGCCAGATACTGATCTTTCTTATAAAAATTAATGACATCTGTACTGCGTTTTCTTCTGCAGAGCCTACTCTAGTAATTAAATACACTTGGCCCTGGAGCAATTTAGTTCTTTTTATATCATAAATGTCCAGTAGATGGCGGTCTATGCACTAGCATTCACAAAATAGCCTTTACCCCAACTGAGGCTATTTTTATCTGCATTTTGGAAACTTTGATAAAGTTTCACACAATGAGGTTGAAAGTCAGCTTTAAAGCTACTGTCTACTTCATTTTTAGCCACAGAGAGTTAACATAAATGGAATATACATCGGCTTTTTTGTTTTATTTTGTTTGAAAAAAGATTTTGGTACCACAAAACAAAGGAAATAATTCACTTAAAACATCCACAAATACCAGTATGATAAAGGCAAAAAACCAATTTATGTACGTTTTAAAATGTTTTTATAGAGGGGCAGTCTGGAGGATGGGATTCGCAAACGAGACACTGTCCTTTAAATGTGACTAGCAATGTAGATGGAGTTTTGTCCTCTGAGAATATATCCTGGTGTATTGAAGACTTAGCTTACAGGTGGTATAGCAAGAGTTATTATTGTTAGATATTGAAAAGTGGCTGTTATAAGGCTTCCAGTCTGATGTTTTAAAATGAAAAATTTTGAGGGTGGGAAGAGGAAAGAGAGAATGAATATGAATGAGAAGGGAATGCTTTCCCCTAAAAAGAGGCTCCAAGAGGAACTTTTCCTTTGTGGTTGTCTCTGGGGACCTCAAAATGCTTGGACAAAATAAGAATATTTCCCTCTTCACTGGAGAGCAGAGAGAGGAAGAATCATTGGGAACAGTGCATTCTGAGCATGCATTAGAGGTTTGTAGGGCCAAAAATGAGTTAAGTGTGAGGCTGCAGGAGCGGGCAAGGCTACAGGGGCAAGAGAAGGTCAAGGTCTTTTCCTGATCAAAAGATAAGAATGGAACCAGGTGAGGTCACTGACTGTCTGAAGCCAAGAAGCCTGCAGTACAGTGTAGTAGAGCAGGTAGTCCAACCGTTGGGTAGGGGGAAGACCACCCTCTCCTCTCCTCTCTCCCTCTACTTCTAACCAGGCTATCATCTCCTCAGTCTCTAGCTTTCAACTTTGCAGTAAATATTTCTCCAATGAATGAATGAAAATTAATATTCTAAGCCCAAGAGTTTGAAGGTTCCAAAGAGGCAGCAACCATGATGGCGGCAGCATGGAGGAGAGGTCTTCCATGGGGAGGGTAGCTCTGTGGCCCACTGTATGGAGGCATGGAAGTCAACATGACAACTTGAGAAGAGGTCAGGACAATCTTACTGCCAGGTGTGGACCCCAAATAACTGAATCAGAGTCTCTAAGAGATATTTGTCCCCTCATGTTCATTGCAGGGTTATTAATAATACCCAAAAGGTAGGAGCCACTCAAATGTTCATGGGTAGATGAATGGATAAACAGACTATCACTCAGCCTTAAAAAGGAAGGGCATTCTGACATGTGCTACAACATGGGTGAAACTTGAGGGCATTGGGCTATCTGAAATAATCCAGTCACAAAACAATGAATGTGTGTGATTCCACTTACATGCAGGATCTAGAATAGACAAACTCAGAAATAGGAAGTAGATTGGTGGTTGCTAGGGACTCCAGGAGGGAGAATGGGGAGTTACTTAAGGAGTATGGAGTTTCCGTTTTAAAGACAAAAAAAAAAAAGTTCAGGAAATTGGTTGCTTAACAGTACTAATTGTGAACTTAAAAATGGTTAAGATGCTAAGTTTTATTTCACATGCATTTACCACAATTAAAAAAAATTAGAAATAAAAAGAAAAAAATGCGAACAGGATTAGATGATGCTCAGCAGAGTAGTAGTCAGCATATTCATCTTTCTTTTCCTTGGGGTTGAGATTTCCATCAATGGGTCAGTTTTGTTTAAGTCTTAAGGATCTATACATTTTAGCTTAACACTCGTGCCACCTGTGCTAATTGGGTCTTGACCTTGTAAATTGCCATCTCACATACCAGTATTTTATTTTTAATTTCAGATTAATATGAGGGCACAAGGGATTGGTTCATGAGGTTTGCATGTGTTAGGTAAAGTTCAGTCGTAGCTGTGCTCCCTCCTCCAGATGGTGTGCCACATACCCTTACATGGTGCCCGTTAGGTGAGCGAATCCCAATCCCCCTCCCTCTTTCCCTCTTTCTCTCTTTTCCTCTTCCCCTTCCACTTCCCTTCCACTTGAATTTAACTGTGTTTTTCTCCTGTAGCACACCAGACTTGTTAACTGGGATCTTATGTCCTTTATAAGGGACTGGCCTGATGCCTCCAGAGCTGAAGTCTTGCCTTGGTCTTGTGGTTCCTTTTCTTCTTGCATCTCGTCTTATCCAGGAGTGGAGCCTGAACTCAAGACCCTGATGTCCTGCTAATTGACTTCCCTAAAGATAATTCCTGCCAGGCTTGATTTCTTGGACTATCTGTTTTATGTAGAATGAACAATTGTCCTGGATTTCCCAAGACTGTCCTGATTTTAGTTTTCAAAGAGTCCTGTATCCTGGGAAATGCTTCAGTTTCAGGGAAACCAGGACAGTTGGTCATCCTATCTGTCACCACCCTCTGTCAGTCTTGTGCCCTCCGATGCTGTCCAGTGGTCCTTGGTGGGGGCATGAGAGAGACTGAACAGGGTGCTGATTACACAGCCTTGAGTTGTATGTTGTATCCAGAGCCACACCTAAAGCAGCCTGACACAGGACAGGAAGGATGAGGAAAAACTAAGTATTGGGAAGACACTGAAATTTAAAACTAGGAAGACAAGAAAAGGAAACCTGGTGCTAAGAGGTAAAATTTAGGGCTGGGCTCATGGCGGTAATCTTACCACTCTGGGAACCCAAGGTGGGTGGGTGGATTGCTTGAGCTCAGGAGCCAGAGACCAGCCTGAGCAAGATCAAGACCCCGTATCTACTAAAATATAGAGAAACTGAGGCAAGAGGATTGCTTGATCCCAAGAGTTTGAGGTTGCTGTGAGCTATGATGATGCCATGGCACTTTATTCAGGGCAACAAAGTAAGATTCTATCTCAAATAAAAGGTAAAATTTAGGAAGTGTGCTGATATTTTTACATAAGTGAACTCACTTAATTCTTACAAACTTATAAAGTAGGCATTATGATTCATTATCATTTTACAGATATGGAAACTGAGACTTAGGGTAAGTTGGTTAGGCCTTCTGTTACTTCCAACTCAGTGGACCTGGGAGCTTTAAAAAAGACTAATACCTGGCTCCATACCTAGAAAATAAGTTAATTAATTAACAAATTCAATTGGTTTAGGGTATGGCCTGGGCCTTGGGATTTTCACAAATTCTCCAGGTGATTGTAATGTGTGCCCAGGGGCTAGAACCACTACAGTAGAGGCCAGTTTTCTAAAAGCTTCCATGATGGTGAAAATTCAGAAGATAGGCAGAGCCGGGGAGGCTGGCAACTAAAAGCAAGGAGAGAAGCCAAGAGAAAAAGTTCTCTAGCGAGTACCATGAACAATGGCCTTGTTGCTTTTCTAGTTGCTTTCTTCTAGTGGTTCCTGGCCATAAGCCATCAGACAGCTTCAGGGCAAATGCCATTGACCTGTTTATTGCCTCTGGACATCTTCCCCAGATATCATGTCCTATGTGCACGTGAGGCTGGGTGTGCCCTACGCTGCACTGGATTGAAATCAAGCCCTGGCCCCTTCCAGAACTCCTTTTACAAAAGTCACTCTGATTTAAAAAGAGAAAAAGACCCTCTTCTTTTCTCATTCAACTTTGTCCTTCTTGGCTTGTGATCATCCAGGCTGGCTCCGACCACCAAGTCAAAGGTCAGTAAACTAAGGGCATGGCCAAATTTGGTCCATTGCCTAATTTTTGTTTTTGTTTGTTTTTTAGGAACATGATGATACCCATTCATTTACCTGTTGTCTATGGTTATTTTAGTGCTGAAATAGCAAAGTTTGCTCATTGTGTTAAGGACTGTATGACCTGCAAATCCTAAAATTATTTACTGGTTCAGAAAAAAATGTGTTAAGCCCTGTAGTAAGTTATAGAATTAGAAGAGAAGTGGTTGAAAAATATTCAATATATCTCTAATCTCTTTTGGGGTTGTCAAGACCAAATAGGCCACCCCTTTGGCTTACAATTTCATGTTGGTTCCTCAAAGGCCGTAGGCAGTGAGACTAATGCTGATCTTGAGTTGGCACTTGGCATTTTCCATTTTTCAAACACTCATTGTAAAAATAGGCTTAAAGAACTCAATGGAAATTATAAACTAGTATTTGGTACCATTTAGATTTGTGCTCCAGCAAAGAAACTGCCTATTGGAGACCTCTTAGGGAAAGTTTCCAGGACCATTGTCTTTTTATTCAGCCTACAGGAACGATCAAGTCTTTCTTTTCTTTTTTTCTTGTTAAAATTTTTTTTGGAGTTCTCTTGTCCCCTTGGGTCTTATTGTTCTCATTTTTTTTTTTTTTTAATGAGTGAGTCAGAGCTCTGCTACAATGAGAAAAATGTTCTGTCTCCCAGGCCCTTGCTATCGTGAGATGGTGCCAAGGCACAAAGATGTCACTGCATGAACTAAATATAGTTCCAGCAGGGCACTCTGTGGAGCAGGCCTGCCACATGTCACGAGCCTCCTCCTTCTTCTTTCCCCTGTAACTTTTCCGTTGCTCTGAGGAATCCGTCTCCTTGGGTAGGGCTGATGAAGCATTCCTAAGGTACACTAAACTCAGAAGCTAAGGAACACTTTTCGGGGGGCGGGGGATGGTGGTGGTTGTGGCAATAAAGTGTAGAGCCTGGAGCCTCAAGACACCTTGTTAAAGCCTGTTTTCTTTCTTGAGTCTTAAACTGATTTTCTGTGCATTTGTGTGGCAGCTCTTACTGTAGTGATACCCAAGGCAGAACTTCCCAATTTGTTTCTTTGCACAAATAAGGCTGGCCATGTACTTTGCAGATTAAATAATGGATATCTGTATTTCTAGTGAGATAAAAATACTGGTGGGATAAACATTACTCAGGAAAGGGAGTGAAACAGTATTATATTTAAGCCCCAGAGTGATTGTCTGGCTGATTTTAAATCTCCTGCCTTGTCTGAGGCTGGTGTGCTCAGTCTTCTCAATGGTCTCCGGGAGAAGGTAGGATCCTGAGTTCACTGTCCTTCTCATTATTGATCCCTCACCTCCCTAAGAATGGAACTTCAATCCAATCTCCAGGAGGGATGCCCCAGCAGAGGGAGGGTGAAAGTTCTGCCTTTGCTTCTGACTCACCGTGTGACCATGGAAAATTCTGATTACAAAACATGGGAGAATCAAGGTTTTTCCCTTGAGAAACATCTGCTGACCATGCCTCCCAGCCATCTGCTCACCCTATGTTTCTCCAACTGCCTCCTTGGGCAGGAAGGAAAGTTGAAACCTCCACAGCTGTGAGGAAGGGGGGACCATAGGCCCCTGGAGTAACCACATTGGCTGTGAGCCTAGCCTTCATCATGGGTGACTGTGTTGGATGCTGCAAGTGCAGCTGCTATAACAGAGACTCCCCGAAATCTCCGTAGCTCAGCATAATGGAAATTTCTTACTCATGGGAAAGCCCCTGAGTGCTGGAGAATGAGAGGGAGTGGGGCTGGCACTGTCCTGTACACAGTCTATTGAGGACTCAAGCTGAGAAATGCTGTGCCATTTCAACACATGGTTTTCATGGACACCCTTGGTCTAGATATCCAGCCAACAAACAGAGAAACAGTGTAGGACACATGGGAGGCTTTTACGGTTGGGCTTAGAAATACAGCACATAATTTCTGTCTAAATTCCAGTGCCAGATTTGAGGCACATGCCCACTGCAAGAAAGGCTCAGACATGCAATCTAGCTGTGTACTGAGGAGGAAAGGTAAAGGAGTTTTGTGTGCAAACTAGCCAGTCTCTGCCATAGTCAGCTGGGCTGGTATTGGTGCCAAGGGCTTGGGAGGTCCAGCGCAGGTGTTGGTCTTTAAGGCACAGGCAATCTTGAAGTCAGATGAGTTGCATCTGTTTCTAAGAGAGTCCGTTTAGTTTGAAGAAGCCAGTGGTAGAAGCGTGAAGGATAGGGGTCAGTCTTCTGGTGCTGACTTGGAAGACGCAGGTTGCCAGGTGGGATGGTCACAGCCAAACTATCTGCCCAACCAGGTTCCAATCTTGGGAGGAACCAGAGTGATCTCAGGAGTCCCAAGGTGGAAACTCAGTCATGATTCCTTAGCCAATACAACCAACTGAGAAAAGCTATAACCTGAGCCCTGGGTGGGTACTCAGGGTCTTAAATGTTCTGGACATGATGTGTAAAGTCAACTTCTTGACAATACCGCCTATGCTCTGTCAGACATGGCATAATTACCCCTGGAGCTGAGTAGGGAAAAAAGTTTTCAGATCTTTTGATTGATTGAGGGAATGCAGAGTCACATGCCCCCTTTTTCTCTTTCTCAAATCTAGTAGGCAGAGAGGTTGAGTCGCTAAAATCTAAATCTGTCCTGGTAATTCCATCACATTTCCCTGTTAGGCAACTTGGCAACCTGTGAGCCATGAACCCCCTGTGAGTCTGCAATTGTGTGATTGATAAGGAAGGGTGGATGACTAGTGCCCCCCCAGGAGCCCGCTGGAATGGTTCCACAGGTGCAATCCTATCTCCCGTAGGAGGGCCATTTCCCAGCACAGTCTGTGGAGAGGATCCACAGCTCAGTGAATCCAGGTAATAAGGATCTTTAGGAAATTTCTCTCCTTCTCACGGTGGTAAGGTCCCAGGAAACACAACTGATACAACTGGGGTGAAAGGTGAGAAGGAGGGTGTCAGGTGGAGGGCACTGCAGTTGGCTGTTCCCTTTCCCTCCAGAGGTAAGGGAAGCTGAGGCCGGAGGACTGGGCTAATTCAGAAACTGTTTAGAATCTTGTGGCCCAGGGCATCCGCTGACTGCTAAACCTGGGAGGAACCAGAGGCAGGCAAGGTTGAAATATGTGGCTAATGGTTTAGAGCCAAGGCAACTAGCAAGAGTGACTCAAAATCTGCTGAAATTTGGATTTTCCTCTTAGGTCTGTGCAGACTTTGTACTCATCCTGAAGTAGTAGAAATATTAGGAAACCAAGAGGGTTTTACCCACTCTTTGTTTGCTACTTAACATTGGTATCAAATAATACCTGATAATACTCATGCTGGTTTTTATCCTCATTACTCTTAGATCTTTAGTCCAGGACATAATTGACTGGGTTAATGAGTAAGCGGGGGTTGACAAAAATGGAGAGGATGCCCTTGACCTTTCAGGTGAGTCTCCATAGAATCAGGCCTCCTGAGCAGATACCTTGAGCCCGCTGGTCATAACTCTTGGACCTTTCAGTGTATGAATCTTGGGGCCCCAGGCCCTTCCTCTATATCCCCCAGATCAGTGGAAACCTGTCTGTCTAACTCTGGCCAGGAGCAAGCAGGCCAGAAGTGCAAGGTAATTAACACTTAACACCTTTACCTTCTGTCCTAACAGCAGCCTTTGACCAAAGTGTTCTCTTGCCTCCGGGGTGGGATAATTATGCAGCCTGTGCTGTTTCCTTGAGTTTCCCCATGCTTATCAGGAGACCGTGGCAGCCAAGCTACCCCAGAGCTGCTGTCCCTTCCCTGTCTCACTTTCCTAATTCCCTGATGATGATTTTCCCTTCTCTGCTCAGATTAACTACCTACCTGCCAATCCCTGCCTCAGGGTCTGCTTCCAGGAGAATGCAAACTAAGATGCCACTTTTCCAGAAAACAGCCTGGGCTGCACAAGGGACTCATTCTAATACTTTTAAAATAATGTTTCCCCAGGCAGGTGTTTGGGATCATGGTGAAATTTACTCCCAATTTCCTTTCTGAGCTAATTTTGATAGACACATAGACATTTCCCATTAAATCTTTCTTTTACTTTATTTGAGACCCAAAGAAAATTTATCTCCAAATGGTGGTAGTGGTTTACATTGTTTTGATATTATCTTTACTAAGCAATATGGTTTATACTGCATCTCACCACAGCCTCTTGTAAAAGTGAAACAAGTCTTATTAAACTCATCATATTACCCTTACTATCTGTGATCTATTCTGATATTTCTTCTCCTCTATTCGGTTATATTTTTCATTATTAAATGAAAGCCATTACTATGAAGTCAATTTCTCAATTGTATAATGGATGCTATGATCTGAATGTTTGTGTCCATCCCAATTCATAGGTTGAAATCCTAACTTCTAAGGTGATGATGTAAGTGGGGGGGGCCTGTGGGAGGTGATTAGGTCATGAGGATAGAGCCCTCATGAATGGGATTAGTGCCCTCCTGAAAACAGACTGAAAAGCTCTCTTGTCCCCCCCTTCTGTCATGAGATGAGACAGAGAAAAGAGGTCCTCTCCAGGCACCAGATCTGCTGGTGCTTTGATTTTGGACTTTCCAGGCTCCAGAGCTGGGAGAAATAAAAGTCTGTTGCTTATAAGCTGCCCAGTGTGTGATATTTTTGTTATAGCAGCTCGAACAGATTAAAACAATAGGTTATTAGCACTCTCATTTTGAGAAATACCAGATGGGGACATGTATTTCAAAACAGGCTGATAAAATAGGAGTCCTAATGGAAGAACGTTTTCAGAAGGGCTTTTCAAGACTATTATTTTTTGTCCTCACTCATAGTGCTGATAGCTACTTTTGTTGTTAGAAACACAACTTATCACCATCCTCTGCTACTAGAAGAAAGAAAAAAAATCAATCTGTTGCAGATATGAGAATGTTTAGCTTCCATAGGTGAATTTCTCTAGGTGTCCTCATTCCAGAGAGAAGAACTGGTAACTGGAAGACAGGAGGATCCTGAAAGTTGGGAGCAGCACCCCTGGGTTTGCACTTGCTGTGAAGGGTGGCTGCGTGTGTTGGCTGGCTGGGAAAGCCAGAGCAGGGTGTGCACAAGCTATGTGCTCACTGTCACTTCCCAGACTTGTGGTTATCAGTAGCTGGCTCTGTGGGTTCCCCCGGGGGGATTATTTGTATGGAAGACTTAGAGGAAAGATAATGTAGGGAAACACACTAGCTCCAAGGCTATGCCCCAAGAAACAAGAGTTCAAACCTATTAGCTATTCAGGAGGAGGACTCTTCTGAAGAGAAATTAGTACCATTATACGAGATGGCCATAAAGTTTGTGTGCAATTTAAATAATTGTATTTTCTGTAAATTATTTTATAATCATTTAGCATTAGCAGAGAATTATGAGAGAGAGAATATTTTAGAAAACATCTTAGTGGTGGATTGTTAACTTTTGAATTAGTCAGCTAAGGAATTCAGACTTCAGGTACCCTAAGCTATCGTCTGATAGACCCTAATGAGCTGTTCTACTATGGACAAAAGAATGTCTGCTACTTGGCATAAGGGATGCTAGAAGTAAATTTTCATTGATGAAATGAATGGTGATCAAGATATGTAGATTAGCTGGAAATAATGTACTGGCAATTCTGCCTTTGTGTAAACAACAGGGAGTGAGACTCTAAGAGAGTTCCACAGCTACCCCCCACATGGGGGCATTCATGGACCAGGGCTTCATTCAATAGCCAGCAGAGAATTCTGTGGCTCGACTTCTGATCAAAAGTGTAAATGAATTCTTCGCCAGAATACTGAAGTGCCTGTCCTGCATGGTGTTGCCTGGGACTTCATGGAGCTCGTGTCAGGTTAGATAGTGGTTTTGAGTATTCCAACATATGGTCTCTCCCGTCTTCGATGTGGTTTCAGTATAACGTGTCACTCAGTAATGAGGTTGCAGGGGGGGAGAATTCTAATTCTCAGCTGCTCCTTGCTCCTGGTGGTGATCAGTATCTGTCAGAGTAACCTAAAATTCAAGAACAGCCAAATGTGCTGAAGTCAATTCTGTAGGTCCACTCACTTGATCTAAAATAATATTTGAGCGTTGGGGAGAAACACTGTGTTTGAACCCAGGCCAGTGAATATAACTGGACGTGTCTGCTTCTCAGCTTCCTGGTTGTAGGGACGGGAGGCTGTGACAAAGGGTGAGTCAAAGGACCCCCTCCCTGTGGCCTGTGTAAAGAATGTGGATGGAGGCAGCCCTGCTTTGAGGCACAGTTAAAAAGGGGCAGTATAATTTGTCTTTAAAACACAGGATATGAGTAATAGTACATTTCTTTCCTTTCTCTAAATAAATTTAATGTGCTCCAAGCCTCCTTTGGCCTGACTAGTGGAAAGTTCAATCTTTGCCTTGACGGTGTCCTTCTCCATGTCATGTGAATGCCCCAAATTTGGTCCCCAAATATGAGGTAATAGCTGCACTATTCCTTAAGGATGCAGGTTCTACTGAGGCGGACCTTCTGGGCAGTGAGGTTATTGCCACGGCTGGGAGCCCATGCCCAGGGTCTAGCCTCCTCAGGAACTCTAGACAGCTGTTCCCTCCTGAGATCCCTGAGACCCTGTCACTTCTGTCACACCTTCAGGGGATCAGGAGGCAGGCTCCTGGTGCTTGTACAGCCTACATACCTTTTCTGTCTTCCCAAACTTGGATACACCTCGAATTACTTTCTAGTTTTGGTTTTTCCAATCTTTTCATGTCTGAGAGGATTATCGAGAATCACTCTTGGAAACACATTGTGAATTCTCTCCCTCTGAATGGTGGCTGGAAAACAATTTGCCAACACTAGCTGCAAACACAGTCTCTATAACATGACTGGCTTGTGACTATGGCTACGTCCAATGACATCAAGAGATGGTGAGAAGAACAGCTATAGAACTGTCACCTGAAACCACTCAGCAAACAGAACATGACCTTATGAGACAGGAAGTGGCAGAGAAAAAGATGGAAATCTTCTTAAGGTGGAAGAAAATAATTTGTCTTTTTTTTTGCACATGTGTATCTTTAACTGTGCAAGGAAATTGTTCAGTAATAACACAAGCACTATTACTATGCTAATGGCTACTTAAAGTACCGGCAGTCCCTGGGCTATGAATGAGGTAGATCCTGTAGGCTTGTTCTTACGTTGACTTTGTATGTAAGGTGGAACAGGTACATTTACTCATTACCTGTAATAGGCCCAGTTTGTAAGTGTGAGTTCTATGTCAGTGAGATGTTTGTAACTCAGGGACTGCCTGTATTATTAATTCGAAGTGAATAATATATTTTATAATAATCTATGTTTGCTTAGCATTACATGTTCTTGTGAGGGTGATCTCATTTGGTCTTGGCAACGTCGGGGAGGGAGTCTGGCACATAGGATTTCCTCATTTTGTTGCTAAGAAAAGTCAAGCTCTTTTCCTAATAATTGAGCTCCAAAGTCAGTTAATAGATAGTTAAGTATAACTAGAACTCGAGTATACTGTTTGTTCCCTTGACCATTCTGCCCTAAGCTGTAAGAGATGGAGCAAAAATATGGCTTGTGGTTAACTTAATCTTAAGTGAATTGGTTACCTTGAAGATGTCTTTTAAACTACCCATACATGACTTTCCTCACAATATTCAATGAACGAATATTCATACATTGAACTCAGTTTTCCTTCAGACAGTATATTTAACCCTTACTGAGCCAAGTATATATTGAATGCTCCCAGAACTAACTCTACAGCTGAGAGCAGTTAGGAAGGATGAAGGTTTATGGAGGGATTAGGTATCTGCAGGCATTCATTAATTCAGAAACACTCAAATACCAATTACTATATGCCAAACATCACCCTACATTCCAGCATAGTACCCATGAGGCACAAGGAGTGATTTAAATTTAAATTAATTAATATTAAATAATAAATTATTTTCCTCAGTCTCATCAGCCATATTTTAAGCACACAGGTGGCCAGTGGCTTTTGTTTTATTTTTTTAGAGACAGAGTCTCACTTTGTTGCCCCCAGTAGAGTGCTGTGGCATCACAGCTCACAGCAACCTCTAGCCGTTGGGCTTAGGCAATTCTCTTACCTCAGTTTCGCAAGTAACTGGGACTACAGGCACCCGCCACAATACCTGGCTTTTTTGTTGTTGTTGTTACTGTTTGGCCAGGGCTGGGTTTGAACCCACCACCCTTGGTATATGGGA
>CAUYQV010187009.1:0-22731 GCA_963574575.1 Galagoides demidoff | reverse complement strand
TGCCATGGCATCACAGCTCATAGCAACCTCCAACTCCTGGGCTCAAGCGAGTCTCCTGCCTCCACCTCCCAAGTAGCTGGGACCACAGGCGCCCACCACAACGCCCGGCCATTTTTTGGTTGCAGCCATCATTGTTGTTTGTCGGGCCCGGGCTGGGGATTCGAACCTGCCACCTTAGGTATGTGGCTGGCGCCTTAGCCGATTGAGCCACAGGTGCCGAGCCATCATATCTATTTTTTTCGATTAATATTGCTTGTTGAACTTTATGAAACACTATCATACCATACCTTGATTTCTAGGGCTTGCTGTATCAACATAGTGACATGATGTTAAGATTTTAATCCTTATCCTAAGGCATAGTTGAGATTCATTCTCTTTCATGATGTAATATTCCCTTTTGTGATTATGACACATTATATCTATCCATTCTTCTATCAACAATTAGTTTGTTCCTATTTTCTTACATGGTTTCATTTTCTGCTCAGTGAATATATACACATATATATATTTTATGTATATATATTATATAAACAATCTTCTACAGTTATTCTAGTAATTGTGTTCTGAACTTCATCTCAAACTTGTACTGAATAGTACATTATTGGCTTATAAAGTGTGGGATTTTAGAATTTGAATACGAATTTCAAAGGCCAAGAACAACAAAAAGAGAATCAATTTTATCATGAAGTCTTAGTAATTTAGATAATACGGTATTAGTACAAAGGTAGATGAAAAAAATTGAGCACAACAGATGAGCAAAAGTGACACACACAAATGTGTCTACCTGGAATATGGAAAACACTGTGATTGGGATTATTTTTTAATTAAGTAGGGTTGACTCACTGGTTATGCAATAGGAGAAAATAAACTTAGACTTCTGCTTCATGAAACACAAAAATAAGTTCAGATATATTTTAGATCCAAATGTGAAAGCAAAAGGATAAAATGCTTTAAAAAAACAGAAGAGAAAACTACACTGTCATGTAGTTTCACGACAGTCTAAGGTAGTCAAAGATTTCATAAATGGGGCATGAAGTATAGAAGTGTTACAGCTAACAAACTCCATTTGTCAATAAGTATCTGTAGCATATTGAACAAACAAGACAAAGTGAGAGGTTACTTAGATATACATACATCTAACAGAGGTTTTATATCTACATCATTTAAATACATAGTATAAATCAATCAGGACAAAAAAAAACAGGCAACTAACAGAAACTTTATATGTATGAAAAAGAGTCTTTCAGACGCCTCAAAAGAAATAATATTTAAAAACTGGTTGTCTTATGAGTACAAGTTCAGATATATTAGTTACGAGGAACTGAGCAAATAAAACCGACATAACTGATTCCTGCATATTAATGAGACATTACCATGGGCATTGCCATCAGGATGGGCTGCTACTCTGTTCATTTTCCAGGACTTTATTTTTTTTTTCCTGTTATTCATGATCCATACCTGAGTTGAGTCATATTCTAGTTTTGTAACCAAAAAGATATTTTGGGCTTCCACCTAACACTGAGCTGGGCATTTATCAGGCATTTTCTGATGGATTTCTCTAAGGATTTTTAATGCTAATAAGTTTGTAATAGTAAAAGTTAATGCCCCAGTTTCCAGAAAACAATGACTCTTCTCATTGCCAGGTATATTCTTTTTTTTCATTTTTCATTAATGTCTTCTTTTCAAAATCTTCATCCTCAATCAAGATACAATAACAACTGTTAATTAGGCACAATTCAGCCATGTATGAATAAAAGGAAAATATGTAGGGCCCCACAATTTTTAGAGGCTTGTCAACTCTAGCTGCTGTTTATCAGATTTGTGAAGATATTTGTAGTTGTTTTTGTCAAACTATTTTTGATGTATGTTACTGGGAAAACTTTTATAAAACTGGTGGTAAATTTTGTCTCCTTAGTATGAGAATTTTAATCTTTTCTAACATTCATTCTGATCTACATATAAATCATAGATTTAAAATTATACTCTGGAAATCTACATACAAAAATAAGTGAATATTCTAGTTTATTATTACAACTTTACACATGGAGTAGAATCATTAATATGTTAATGATTATGGAGGTGCTAGTAATATTCCTTGCACTTCGTTTATTTGAAAAGAATCCCTCCCTTCAACAGGTAATATAAATGATTATTTATATTTTGTTATAAGAACAAAAGGATCAGTGGACTGAGCCATAATAGCCCATTCCTATTATGGGCTTAAGAACTGTAAGGCAAAATAAAATAAAATAAAATAAAATAAAATAAAATAAATAAAAAAAAAGAACTGTGAGGCAATTCTTTAATGTAACATAACCCCAAACATGTAGTCAACACCCATGAGATTTTATGCTTACTTATACATAAATTAACACTGCTTTACATGATGATATTTTATTACACCTATGATGCACTCTATGTATTACTGTTGTATATTAATTTTACCTTTTTTTTTAAGGAATTTTTGGAGAGATTACATGAGATAGTATCTTTCCTTACTCCAACTCATAATATAATGCATTTTAAAGCTCATTAGTACACTCTTTTCTTATTTATTTCTGTTTATCAGTAGGGGTAAAATTCCCTTGCTAAAGAAAAATGTATTCTGGCACTTGTTGAAATACTAAGAAAGACTTTACACAAGACTATTGCAATTGGGATGTTACAATAAGAAAGAAAGATCAGGCTCAGCTTCAAATATAGCAAAGACAAAGGGGATTTATATCCCCAAGCAGGGTGAGGGATCAATGAATGAAAATTACTAAGCGACATCAAGGATAGGAGGATTTTGGATTTTGCTAAAGTGATGTAGGATTTTTACTATAAGCAGGTTAGGATGATCCAGTATCAGGGGTGAAGATTTCTCTCTAAACTGACTTAGGATTCCTGCCATTGATGAACTTGACAAAGATGGAGACAGAAGCGCAAGGTTGAGAGCTAGCGCAGAAGAGGGCTCAGAGATGCTAAAGTTTGATCAAGGGCAGAGTCTAGGTCTCAGTGAAGGCAGAACTCCAACTACAATATTCATGCGTGATATACTTTAACAGCTCAGTCTGGCGTTTTACTTCACCGTGGCTGGAGGTGTTTCATCAGAGATAATACGACTCCACTGATAAAAGACACAGAAGGACAGAAAGGATACAGACTTTTGATCCAATAATTTGCCCTCATTGCCACCATCTGTGAGGCATGCTGCTAATAAAAAATATGCAGAAGAAAATCTTTTTTTTAAATTTTATTTTCTTGCTTATTTTTTATTTCTTTGCCTTGTTGTTGTTGTTGTTATTGAGACAGAGTGCATAGCTCACTGCAACCTCAGATGTGGGCTGTGGGCATCCCACTGCCTCAGCCTCCAGAAGAAGCTGGGATTGCAGGTGCTCACCCCAGCACCCGGCTGGGTTTTTCCTTTTTTTTTTTTTTCCATGAGTAGGGGTCTCACTGGTTTAGGTGAGTTTCGAACTCCTGAGCTCAAGCAATTCTCCCTCCTCTGCCTCCCACAGTGCTGGGATTACAGATGTGAGCCACTGCACCAGCATCTCCTTGGTTTAAAAACATGCATTTTTCCTTTAATAAAACAAATGCAGCATTTTCTTTGCACTATTGTTACAATAATCACCATGGTGTCCTTTTCAAGTACCCATTGAGAATAGTTAACACATTTCTCAAAAGACTCTATTCACAGATGAAAGAATATAATATAGTCTCCTTGATCCACATAAATTTATCAGAATTTTTAACTTAATGCCTGTATTGTTCACATATTTTCCTCTCCATGACATCAGTGATTATTTAGTTGTCTTCTCAGAGTGAAAATAAATATATCAAACCTTAAAGTCACCAGAACATCTGTAAGTTTCTATTGAAAAAACAATTTTTTTTTATAACTAAAGATTTTGTACACAGTATGTAGTATATGCTGTTTGATTTCATTAAAACTCAACTTGATTAATAGCTACTTTAGCCTGGTAAATAATTAAATTCACTATTTAGATAACAAAAATCTATACTTGGTCTTTTATCAAGTAGATATAACAAAATAAAAATGAAGATGAAAATAATTAAACAAATCAATAACTTGTTTTGATACACTAATTGAAGAACAAGATTTCTGTATCACAGGCACACAGAATAAAATATATTGTCCTCTGTTTAATAGGGAAATTCAATACAAAATATAGTTGACATACATTAATATGGTCAGGGCGATTATATATTTAGTGTAATGTTTTGTTTATGAATATTACACTACTATATTATTTAAATTACAAAAAAAAAAGACTTTCCATACATTTGTCTGTTTATATTATTTTGTCCAGTACTAGAGAGTTTGTTTCATTTTCTTTGGTGGTTGTGGTCAATCTTCCACAAGTTAAGTGGAGATGTTTTATAATGGCTTATCACGACATTCAAGTATACCTTACTGGAAGTTAACTCAAAGAAATATAGATCTGCAGCCTTACCCAAATAATTATTTTTATTTAACAATAAAAGAATAATATTTTTTAAAAGAAGAATAGAATCTTAAAGAACAAGACTTTGAATTACATAATATGCAAATGCTATTACCCTTATCCCTGATTATAATTATCTGTTTGCATTATGATACTCTTTATTTCTGGAAATAACTGTCAGTAATTTATACATTAATTAATGTATTAAATATACATTTATCTAATATTTCTCATATACAAAAATCATATCTTGATTCTTTTAAATAAATATTAAAAACTAGTGTAATGTGCAAGTTCCCATTCCCATTACATCTCCCAGCTCCCCTCCCCTCCCCCAGGGTCGATTCTGAGAAACAGCTTCAGAATAAGGAAGCACTGAAAGTCCCCAACTTTGCAAAACCCCCCTAGTCCCTGGTGAACAAACAATAGTGGGAAACTTACTCTAGCTGTGTTTCTCAAGTCGTAACCATTGTTACCCAGACTGTACCCCTGCTCTGAGCTAACTGCAACATTTCACTTCTGTACTGGCCTGTGTACTTAGCTGGGCAAAAAGAGTATAAAAGACCACCTGCTCCCCACTTCAAGGCCAACTGCCTCTTAGACCAGCATTCCCCTGTGCAGGTGTGATAAATCACTAATTGATTACATCTAAGTGGAGTCCGAGTCTATCTTTTCAGGTCACAATGGGTACAACACTAGTAGTAGGTCTATATTTCAAAAATAACATATTTAAAGTCACTCTAAAACTTATTCCTATTCATAAGGCTTATGTCCCATTTACAGCTGTCTCAGAGTGTCTGATACTCTGTGGCTTTTGTAAATATCTATGGTGGGCCTCATGTTTATCTCTAATTAGTATTCTTTCCAAAAAAAAAAAAAACCAAAACAGTCTATTTCCATCTCAGCAACAGAGGTACTATGTGTCGGTGTCATGCACATTTCTTCTGAGTACTATCCAGACTTTTCATGTATTACTTTTTCTGAAGAATGCTTTCTTCATTCTCCCTGCCCTGACCCAACTGCATACTTCTGCAATTCAGGTATAAACACTAATGACTAACTAGAGATAGATATAATGTATTTGCTTTTAAATTATTTGAAATTCCACACTTAGATTAATTATTAAAATTTTATTACTATAAAGTCAGATTGCTATACAGTAAAAAAAATAAAATATGAACATATAGAGTGGTTAATTGAAGTCATATTGAGTTTATTGCATTCTTCTCTATAAATTGATAATTTAAAACAAATATTATTTTGAGGTCAGGGCAAATATTTGTTTACTTATTTAACAATTACAATATAGCCTTCTGTATTTCTATCTTCTGTTCTCAAAATTGTTTAGAAAATATAACATCTCGTTGGTTAAATTAAAAAGTTTCTGTATAGCTAAAGAAATAATCAACAGAACAAAAAGATAATCTACAGAATGGGGAAAAATATTCACAAGCTATCCATATGATAAAAGCCTAATAACCAGAGTCAGCAAAAAACTCAAGCAAGAAAAAGTCAAACAACCCCATCAAAAAGTGGGCAAAAAGGGGCGGTGCCTGTGGCTCAGAGGGTTAGGGCACCAGCCCCATATGCCAGAGGTAGCGGGTTCAAACCCAGCCCCGACCAAAAACTGCAAAAAAAAATTTAAAAAGTGGGCAAAAGACATGAACAAAATATTTTGAAAAGAATATAGACTAATGGCCACTAGACTTATGAAAAAAAAGCTCAATGTCACTAATTATCAGGGAAATGGAAATTAAAGCCACAATAATATTATTACCTTGTTTACCCTTTTACAATGGCTTATATTTAAACAGTTCAGAAACAATAGACTCTGGTGTGAATGCAGAGAGAAAGGAACAATACTACATTTTTGGTGAGACTAAAAATTAGTACAACTTCTGTGGAAAAAGTATGGCAATACCTCAAAGAACTTAAAGTACACCTACCATTTGATACAGTAATCCCACTACTGGGTATTTATTCATATTAAAAAAAAAGAATGCTTTTATCAAAAAGATACTCAAATATTTATTATACCACAATTCACAATTGTAATGGTATGGAATAAACTCAAGTGCCCATCAGTTCATGAGTGGATCAACAAAATATATGCCATGAAATACTGCTCAGCAATGAAGAAGGATGACTTAATGCCTTTTCAACAATTTGGATGAAACAAACTGGAAACCATTATCCTAAGTGAAGTATCTAAAGAACAGGAAAATAAACAAGGGCTCGCTATTAAATTAGAACTGAGGAGCACACGTGCTTATAGGGAAGAAAAATTTAACAGAAGTCAAACGGGGAGAGGTAAGAAGGGGTTAGGAGAAAATCTACTTCAGGGTAAAGTGAACACTATATGGGTGACAGGCACATTTAAAAGCATGACTTAAGGATTATAAAAATTATCCATTAACCGATAATTGCTACCTCCACAATACTTTAAAGTGAAAAATAATCAAATATTCTAAAACATTAAAAAGAAAACACTAACTCATAGGTAAATTATTACCTATCTATGAGATAAAGCATCAAATTGAGAACAGTGTTTATGTCTCTGCATATTTTTATTTTTATGTGACCTACATTAGAACTCTTTCAACTCATGAGAATTTGTTCAGAATAAATTGCACAGTAATTATTAAATTTAAAATTTTTTAAATAAAAAGACTTGCCTAGTGTTAATGGTTGCCTCTCATAATTTCTCATATCTATTTCCTCAAATAAAACAAAAATTAAACTGTGAAATTTAAACTTTTAATATTATTTAATTTGGAGCAATATTAAATTGGAGAGATATTCCAAAATATAAAGATTTTTACTGTTGTCAGGAATTACATTGCACCACATAATTTGACAACCAAGGCCTAAGATATAATGACAATTGGTCATTATGGTTTTGATTTGCATTTCTCTAATGTTTAAAAGTGCTGAACATTTTTTGTGAGTTTGTTGGGCATTAATCTATCCATCCTTATTTGAAATGTTTTTTGTTCTTATTTTTTGCCTACTTTTTAATGGGGTTATTTACCTGTTTCTTGCTGATTTGCTTGAGTTCTTTTTAAATTTTGGTTATTGGCCCTTTATCAGATGTATATGCAAATATTTTTCCCCATTCAGTGGATTGTCTATTTATTCTTTTGATTGTGTCATTTCCTGTACAGTAGCTTTTTTATTTGATCAGATTTCATTCATTTATTGTTGATGTTGCTATGATTGCTTTTGGGGTCTTCTTCATGAATTCTTTGCCTAGGTTGATATCTATAAGAGTTTTTCCAACATTTTCATCTAGGATTCTTATAGTTTACTGCCTTAGCTTTAAGTCATTTATCAATTGTGAGTGAATTTTTGTGACTGGTGAGAGGTAAAGACTGTAAAAGTTGGTTCCTTGAAAAGATAACAAAATCAACAAGTCTTTGGCTAGATTATTCAGAAAGAAGAGGAATTTCAAGCTTAATTAAAAATGAGAAAGGAAAAATTAGAGCTGTATTATCAATATGTAAACTATCACCTGTGAATACTATATAAATGTCTATGCTTACAAACTCAAAAATGTAGGGGAGATGGGCAAATATTTGGAAATACACAACTATCTATGCTCAATCAGGAAGAGAGAGAACTCCTCAACAGGCCGACTTCAAGCACAAAAATTGAAGCAGCCAGAAAAAAATTTCCAATAACAAAAGTCCCAAACTAAATGGTTTCATGCCCAAATTCTATGAAACCTACAAAGAAAAGCTTGTAAAAATTATTCCTTAACATTAAGTAGGAAGAAATCCTCCCCAACACATTCTGTGAAGCAAATATCACCTGGATACAAAAGCCAGGAAAGGCCACAACAACAAATGAAAACTGAAGACCAATATCCCTTATTAATATAAATGCACAAATTTTCAATAAAATCTTGGCAAACCAAATTCAGTTGCACATCAAAAAATGAATCATCATGACCAAAGTACACTTCATCCCAGGGATGCAAGTGTGGTTCAACACATGCAAATGTGTAAATGTAATTCACAACATAAATAACTCAAAAGAAAAAGACCACATGAGCTTTTCAATAGATGCAGAAAAAACATACAACAAAAGCCAGCTCTCTTTTATGACAAAAATGTTTATCAAAATGGGAATACGTGGGACTCAAAATTATAAAAGCCCTATCTGACAAACCCAGGCAAACAGAGCCCGGAGATGAAATCATTCCTACATACTCTGGGGAAAAGAATCCCTGTTTAATAAAAGATGCTGGAAAAATTGTAAACGATATGTAAAAGACTATTTAGCTATAATTTAAAAGATGATATATCTTACAAATAATTTGTTTTTTATATTTTTATTCTACATCAGTATTGATTCTTTGCCCTTTGTCTTCTCATATAATACAGAAATTATTAGATAGAGCATATAAATTCCTACTGAGAAATAATATTTGTAAAATAAATATTGCCTTAAATTTATATATTATCTTGGAAAAATTGGTGCTTTCAAGATATATCTTTTTAGCATTACTATGGACTATCTTTCAGTTTATTAAAGATTTCTTTATTATCTTTTAATCTTTTTGTTATATTCTGCATAAACCTCATATATATTTAATTACATTTACTCTTACTTGTCTTTTTTTTTTTCTAATTGTAATTTTGAACTATATCCTTAAAATTCGTTTGTTGAATTTGTGTGTTTATCTTGACATAGAGGAAGGGGCTATTTAAATATGCATATACATTACTAAAAATAATAAAACATACAAAAATAATTTTAAAGATTAAAAACAAGTTATATCTTAACATCTTCAAATTCTAAGTGGTGATGAAAATCATGGATATGAATGTGATTTCACCAAAGGAATGACCGGCCATCTCATAATTGAACACCTAATCACTTGTGTAGTTTTCTTTCTTTTGTTTTTCTTTTCTTTTATTGCCTTTATCTGGTTTACTTTTGCTTTTATTTTCTGAATTAGAATGTGTAGTCAACTTTTTCTAACAGTACAATCAATCATTTATTCTTTATGTGATGTATGTTTCAAATTCTAAGAGATATATGGCTTCATTATAAATTATGACACTGTTTTATTATTCTTTTTTAAGGTAAGATTATTCTTCAAATCTATCTGACCTGGAGAGTTATAGATATTCAAATTACCAGGCCTCTAGAGTTCTGTAAATATTCTCTTTCTGTTTTTGGAATTGTTCTTTCATACTTTCTTAGGAATTTTTTATGCTTTGAGGGTAGATATATCTTTAAAATTAACAGAAAAGTGATTTTTTTCTTTATGTTTAAGACACTGTAAATTTTAAAAATAATAAAGTTTACTGTTATTATTACATATACAAAAATGATATAAAATAATACAGATGTATACATATACATGCATATTTATATATGGGCATGGGATATATGGTCATATATTTCCTTTTGCTGTAGATATAGTAATAAATAATGACGACTTTGACACATGGATCATCTAAATATTCATGTTCTATGGACACATATTTTTCTAAAATGTAAGCATTCATGAAGATACTTTTGGTGAATTTTTAATACTATGCAATTTGAGCATTCCTGAGTATTTCTTTTATCAACGTGTACTTGCAGTACCTCTTATCTTGCTCCTTCAGTGTTCAACTCTCTGGAGTATACTAAATCACAAAGGGCTACAATGTAACTGCAACTCTGGAGTATACTAAATCACAAAGGGCTACACTGTAACTGCAACTCTGGAGTATACTAAGTCACAAAGGGCAACAGTGTAACTGCATTACTCTCTGGAGTATACTAAATCACAAAGGGCTACAATGTAACTGCATTACCTCCACATCATGCACATTTGGGATGTGGGTAAAGGGAAAGGTGAAACCATGTGTCTAGATAGGAAGCCAGATACCCTTTGAGAGCAGATTATTTTGTTTCTACATATAGGGGAACAATTGCCAATTCATAGATATGACCTTAATTAGATTAAATACAGCATTTGAATTAAAATTTAACATAATTCCATACTTTCTACTCCTCACATCATAAAAACAATCATCACTTTTAAAAAGACCAACTTAGAGCGTAAGGCCCAACCATTGCAATAGTAATTTTCCATTTAAATGATATTTTCTTAAATAATTTGCTTTTTAAATTCTGATTGCAAAATTAAGACTTAAAACTTTGTTTCCTTTTATGCATATTTTCTAGTGGGAAATTCAAGTAGAACTTAAATAATAACAAGGGAGGTAATAATAGTGTAATATCCCCTAGATTTGAATGTTTATTCTTACTCTGTAAGTCAGGAACCATGCTAAAAATTTTTATAGAATTATTGTTAATCATATGTATAACAAATCTCTCTACTGTAGATGTTGTAATTTTCAACAATCAGATAAAATATGAATCTCCAACTCCTACAAAGGAGATTGATTACATTCCTGTTTAATTTCAGCAGAATTTCACAGAGTAGTTGATAAAACAATTGAGTTGTAAGCAAGCATATAAGTTCGGTACTCTATAAAAACGTCACAAAGTGATGACACATTTTGCTCAGTCTTTTGATGTGATACAGTAGTGTGGGCTTTTTTAATCCTGGCTGTATCATTAATGTTAAGGATAGGACAGTTTTCTATATATGTTATTTGTTTCTACGTAATTTTTAGGACAAGATAATTGGATTTCTTAGTGTTCTTGCATAAAATCCTAGTCCCTAGTACAAACAAATATATAATATATATGCTTTAAAATTATAGAATATTTTCTTTTACTTCTCGTAGAACATTTTTACATACCACAAAGTCAGGTCGGCAGCCATTTGTTTAAAAGTTTTCTTAGTTCCTGGGTAGCCAAACGTTTAAGTCTTGAACTGGATGCCTAAATTAGTGCTAAGGTACCAGGGAGTCCGAAACATTATCTACCTGTTTACATTTTAAGGAGACTTACAGTCAAAGCCTGGGATTGTCTGGCTCAGGAAGAGATTTTGCTTACATACTGAGTGAATGGGGTACAGAAGAGATCCTTTCTGGGAAGGAGAGGTACAGCTGTGTTCTGTGGCTTTATAAACACAGAAAGGAGGAGGGCTCCTCTTTCTTGGCCTCTGAAGTATCATGTTCCTTGCCTGGGAAAACTGAATTTCATCATGTTTGCCATAGGGATAAGAACAAGGACAAAAGGGAAGAGATGCACTCCTTATTTACCTGGTAATATTCAATAAGAGCTCTGTCTATGATATCTAAGAATATCTAGAGCCAGGCGCAATGGCTCACACCTGTAATCCTAGCACTCTGGGGGGGGGGCTAGGTGGGGGGATCTCCTGAGCTCAGGAGTTGGAGGTCAGCCTTAGCAAGAGCAAAACCCTGTCTCTAAAACAGTGGTCAGGTGTTGGGGTATATACCATTAGTGCCAGCTACTCAGTAGGCTGAGGTAAAAGAATTACTTGAGCCCTAGAGTTTGACATTGCTGTGAGCAATGATGCCATAGCACTCTACCAGGGACAAAAAAGTAATATTCTGCCTCAAAAAAAAAAAAAAAAAGAGGAAAACAAAGGAATATCTTCTGTGCCGATTTAGGATAAAAATAACAAATAAAAAAGTTTAAAAATTAACACAAATGTTTACAGTTAATGAATTAAGAGGGTAAATGATTCCAAGAAAGAGATGGTGATTTCTTAACAGTCAAACATTGATGCAGATCTGATTATGCCCCTTTAAATAGATTAGTATTGTTAAAACTTTTTAACTTAAAACATAGGAAATATAGTGAGCTCTTTAAGGGATAAATAAATGCATCTCAAAAGATGTTCTAACAGACTAACAGATTGTTGATTTTCTTTTGTATTCAAAATGGACAGTTGCAAGAACTCCCAATCAGGAGGCAATCAACCAGATGGGGATGTGTTTAGTAGTATACAGATCATTAGTGTGTACTTACTGGTGGGAAATGCAAATAGAACTTTAATAATCATAACACCGACAAAAAAATAGTAATATAATATCCTCTAATTCAGAGTATTACTTTATTAAAGGAAAGATTTTTATTGATGTTTTATTGTATATACAACAAAGCTCTATCCTAAAGATGTAGCAATTTTCAAAATTCAAATATAACCTAAGTCTCCAAATCCTAACAAGCTTTTATATACTGCACTATGTTACTTTCTATTTAGACACTGTGTAGTTTCAGCTAGTACTTACCAAAGTCTATTGGTAATTTACTGGATGTGACAATCCCCCCTAAAATAATGCCAGGTTCACTAAGTTAAAAACAAAAAAAGAAAGAAATCATATGTAATTTTTTTAACATTTTATTCCCTGAACCGTGTTTGTCCAGTCCAGGCATCCTCAAACTACAGCCCGTGGGCCACATGCAGCCCACCTAGGACATTTATCCAGCCCACTGGGTGTTTTTGCCGCCACTGTCTGTCCTGCTTAGCAGCCGACTCTTCCCAGGGCCCGTAGTCTGGTCCTCCAACAGTCTGAGGAACGGTGAACTGTCCCCCTTTTTAAAAAGTTTGAGGACCCCTGGTCCAGTCTACATGAACTATCATTTTGGAATGAATGAATATATGAATGAGACCTAGGAGTATTAAATCACCTCCCCATATTTCTGTGTCCTTTTCTGCCTAGGTATAGAGCAGCAATACAAGCTAATCCTGTCTCCAGGCAAAGCCCGCTCTCTGTGTTATTTTGCAAAATAGTTTCGCTTGAATATTTTATAGTCATGAGTTTTAGATATGAGTATTGTCTTTAACTCTTCCTTATAACTCTCAACTGAAAAAAACTGAAACTCTGCAAAGTAAGATCTTATTCTAAGCTGAATATGTGTGACCATGGTCTGGAGAGCCACACTAAAGGAGCTTGGAGCTGGTGACCTAGCTGTGGTTTGGTTACAGTTTGGTAGGATACATTTCATGTAGATAAGAATTACACGTGAAGTAATAAATCAATACATGGAAGCTGACATTGATTTGTCCAAGAAGGCAGGACATCTTAAAGCTGGAGATTAGTGGATATAGGTAGGCTTAAAGGTGCTTTAATTTGTAATTGGCTAATAAAATTGTGAAAAGGCTTGAAATGTGTCCTTTTTTTTTTTTTTTTTTGAGAAAGATTCTCACTTTCTTGTCTTTGGTAGAGTGCCCTGATGACACAGCTCACAGCAACATCAAACTCTTGGGCTTAAGTGATTCTCCTGCCTCAGCCTCCCAAGAAGATGGGACTACAGGTGCCCGCCACAACACCTGGATATTTTTGTTGTTGTTGTTGTTATTGTAGTTGTCATTGTTGTTTAGGAGACCTGGTCTGGGTTTGAACCAGAAAGCCCCAGAGTATGTTGTCGGCACCCCAACCACTGAGCTACGGGCACTGAGTCATGTTTATTTTTTATTTTAAAATGTAAAGGGATATAAATATTATTGTTACTGGATACCTTTTATAATTCTTCAGTTCAGGCTTTTAGTGTGTCTATCACCCACATGGTTTTATTCGTATCTAATTGGTAATTTTTACCCCACCTCTTCTGGCCCTCACCTGTTTTTCCCCTCTCCTCCTTGATTTCCAATGATTTTTTTATTACTTTGTGCCCATAAATGACCATTGATTAGCTCCTGATTACTAGAGAGTACATGTGGTGTTTGTTTTTCCTTTCCTGAGACACTTCACTTAGAATAATGGTCTCCAGTTCCATCCAAGTTATTACAAAAAAACACATTATTTCAATTCTTTTCATGGCTGACAGCTCCATGGTGTCTATATGCTACAATTTCTCAATTCACTCATAAATCGGTGGGCAATTTAGTTGATTCCACCTCTTTATAACGGTGAATTGTACTGCAGTAACATTCATGTGTCTTTCTGATAAAATGGGTATGGATGGGTTGAATGTAAGTCTGCATTTATTTCTGTGAAGAATCTTCATTCTGTTTTTCACAAAGATTGTACTAATTTGCAGTCCCACCAATAAAGTATAAGCATTCTTTTCTCTCTGCATCCATGCCTGGGTCTACTGGGTTTTTTTTTTTTGACTTTTTAATAATGCCGTTTGTGACATGGGTAGGGTGATAGCTCATTGTGATTTTAATTTGCATCTCCGTGATGGTTAGTTATGTTGAGCATTTCTTCATATGCTTGCCAAAAATTTGTCTATCTTCTTTTGAAAAACTTAACTTCATGTATTTTGCACAATGATTTATGGGATTGTTTGGTTTTACTCTTGCTGAAGAATGTTCAATACCATTCACAATAGCTACAAAGAAAAAAATTACTAAGGAATATATTTAACCAAGGAAGTCAAAGACCTCTCCATAGAGAACTATGAAATATCGATGGAAGAAATCACAGATAAACACACACAAATAGAAAATAGCTTATGTTAATGGATTGTTAGAATCAACATTGTCAAAATGTCCATATTTCACAAAGCGATTTACTGGTTCAACACAATCACAATCACAATATTATTATCTTATTTCACATATCTAGAAAAATTAACTCCATACTTCATTGGGAACCAAAACCGTGCCCAAATAGCCAAAGCATTCTTAAGGAAAAAGAACAAATCTTAGAGGCATCACATCACCAGACTTCAGACTATACTAGGAGGCTAGAGTAACCATGGTACTGGCATAAAAGTAGAGACATTCCCACAAAGGCAACAATATCAACACAAACACAAATGTGAGACCTTGATATTGGGCAGTTGTGAAACCATAATGAATTGTTTGTGCAGTGCCCCCAACTTGAACACATGGCGGCAAGTTTACTTAATTTTCAACCTCATGTGCATGATCATTTAAAGACCTGCTATTTATTTTTGATGGCCACGTTTTACTGTAAGAAAGTGCAGTTCATGCATTGCCTTAAATGCCACCTTCCCTCCGGTGTTTTCAGTTTGATTTGATTGATGCCATTGGTAATATGAAGGTCCAGCAATGAGTGATTATGGTCTTTGAAAGTATGAGCACATGATACAAAAACTTTGCAAGTAATTAAAAATCTATACTGTTGATAACCTGCTAAATATAGGTAGTAATTCCAGAAGCTGAAGCAAACCCCTCTAAGCAATAAGGGTCTGATGCAGCCTCTTTAAATAACATAATTATAAATGTATTGGCATGGATACAGGTATGAACTTGGAGATCATCCAAACAGAGGCATAAAATGTGCTAATTGGTACTGAGGATTAGAATGTAATAAAACCAAATTTACAACACGACTATTTTACAATGGAACTAACTTTTCCAAGCTGGTTCCAAAGACTAGAAGTGCAACTGAGTGTTGAATAGAAAATATTACTGGGTTTCAATTCTTCTTGCAACTTTAAAGTATCATAAATTGTATTCAGATTCAGGAGTGTTAATTCACACATTTAGTTAACAGATAAAAAAGAAGAGTATCATTTGTGTAACTAACTAAGAATTAGTTTGTCACATTTTGCATAAAAGTCAGGTGGGATTTTCATAGAGATTGCATTATATCTGCAGATCATTGGTGGAAATATTGCTATTCATAATATTGTTTTCTGATTTACATACATAATTTTTTCATCAACTTATTTAAATGACATTTTGTAAATAGTTTTGTTAATTATATTTTGAATTGTTCATTGATAGTGTACAATAATTCATTTGAAATGGCCAGGTGCGGTGGCTCACACCTATAATACTAGCACTCTGGGAGGCCAACGCCAGTGGATTGCCTGAGCTCAGGAGTTCAAGGCTGCCTGAGCCAGAGAGAGACTTTGTCTTTACAAACAATAATCGGGTGGTGGGGTTGGCACCTGTAGTCCCAGCTACTTGGGAAGCTGAGGCAAGAGAATCGCTTAAGCTCAAGAGATGGAGGTTGCTGTGAGCTGTGAGACCCAGAGCACCCTACAGAGGGCAACAAAGTGAGACTCTGCCACTTTGAGAGAGTCCATTTTTTTCTCAAATCAAAAAAATTCATTTTAATTGTGTATATTGATTTGTATTCTGCTGACAAGTTGACCTGATTTGTTATTTTTAGTCATTTTGACTGGATTATTTAGAGTATTCTAGATACAATGTTGTTTTCTATGAATAAAGATAATAAACTGGATGCTTTTATTTACTTTTCTTGCCTATTTACCAAATAGGATCTCTAATGCAGTTTACATAAAACTAATAAAAACAGACTTGTCTTGCTCCTGTTTTTGACCTTATGGATGCAATATTTTTATCATTAATATGATGTTAGCTGTAGATTTTCCCTATTTGTACATTATCAGGTTGAGCATGTTCACTTTATTCCTTGTTTGTTGAGCATTTTTATCATGAAAGATGTTGCATTTTGCCAAGTGCTTTTTCTGCCTTTAATAAGGTGACTGTATGGTTTTCTTCTTAATTCTATTAATATTGGCTGATTTTCATGAGTAAAACAAATCTTGATTCCTGGGATCAGTGCCCTGTGGTCATTGTCTATAATTTATTTGTGGCTAGACTTGTTTTGCTAGTTATCTATTCAAAATATTTTTTTTTCTGTGTTCATAAGAGATATTGGTCCATAGTTTTCTTTTTTTCTTGTGATATCTTTACATGGTTTAGGTATCAGCATAATACTAACATTACAGCATAGGCTGAGATAGGTTCATTCTTATATTCTGGGAAGAGTTTCAAAAAAAATTGATGTTAGTTTTTCTTTTGGATTAGTAGATTTCACAAGTGAAGTCATCTGGGCCTGGATTTTTCTTTGAGTAAACGTTTCCTTTAATTATTAAATTACTTTATTTTTGATCTATTCATATTTTCAGTATCTTTTTAAATCAGCTTTTGTAGTTTTGCCGTTCTAGAATATTGTTCATTTCATCCTGGTTATCTAATGTGTTGGTGCACAATTTTTTATAGGATTGCTTTATAAACTTTATTTCTGTAATGTAGGTGATGATGTATTTTTTCCAGCCATGTTGTTAGTAGTTTATATCTTCTTTTCCTCTCTCTCTCTCGTCAATTTAGCTAAAGACTTGTCAATTGTGTTGATTTTTACACAGGAGAAACTTTTCTTTTCATTGGTCATCTCTGTTGTTTTATTCTATTCTTTATTGCATTTATTTCCACCCCAATCTTTATCATTTTCTTCTCTGCTAAATTATTAATTTATTTTGTTTATCTTTTTCTTGTTTCTTAGGAAAAAAGTTTTTGTTAATGACTAAGGTCTATCTTCTTAACACTGACATTTACAGCTATTAATTTTTATCTAAGCACTGCTTCAACTCTTCAAGTTCTTCTTTGACTCACAGGTTATTTAGAAATGTTTTATAATTTCCACAAAATGTTGAATCTCATTCTGTTGGTGATTTATTCCTAGCCTAATTTCCTTGAGATTAGACACAATGTGAAATGTCAAGCCTTTTAAATGTATTGAAGCTTCTTTGATGGCCAAACTTAGGTATATGCTGAGGAGAGCCCTTGGTGCCCTTGAGAAGATGCTGAATGGTACTGCTTTTAGTGGAGTCACCTAGATAAATATATTAGGTCCAGTTGGTTCACAGTGTTGTTTGCTTCCTATCTCTTCATGGATCTTCTGCCCACTTTTCCAACCATTATTGAAAGGGGTTGGGTGGTGAACTCTTTGATTATTAATTCGTGAATTTTCTATTTTTTTCTTCAGCATGGTCAGTTTTTGTTTCAGGAATCTTATAAATATTGTAATATTGAGCACTATAATTTAATTTAGTTTAATACTTGTATAACTTGATTGGACTCTTGTTCTGGTCTTATAGAGAACCCTGCTCAGCTTTGCTGTAGGTTCAGAACCCAGTGAAACTGTGAGATAAACGTATTTTATCTTCATTCTCTAAATGTGTGGCCAATTGTCCCAGAGTATAGAAAATTTTCAGGAAAGTAGGTAAGACATTCCTGTTAAATGTGTAGAGATTTTGTCTGTCTTCGGTAACTATCTGCTTTCGTTTATTTTTAAAGAAATGGTCTAGAAACATTTTATATTTCTCCTAAATGAACAAACATGGTGCTTATGGCTATTGTATCTATTATAGCTTTGTGTTATTTTCTGAAATAATTTTATTACTTGATATATAAATAGTTTCTGGCTTGTAATGGTTGTCTCAAAAATATCTGTTTTTTCTCCCAGTGACCACCTCGGTGATCCTTTTTGTAATGTGATTTATACTATTTTTTTTTTATTTTTCATATCTTCTATCATTTGGTTGATTGATTTCAAGTTGCTTTAAACTATGAAAATCTATATTTATTTCTGGGCATCTTACATGGGCACATATACATAACCTGGATCTGTGCTCTCATTAACAAATTCCTGCCCAAGTTTTATTGTCATTCACAGATTAGTCTACAAAAACCTCCTGTAGGCACCTATTGGAACAAAAGGCATTGCAGGATGTTCAGGACTGTTGGAAATCCCTGTGCTTTTCCCTGACTTCCTCACCCACAGGATATGAAGCTGTCACTTTGCCCACAAATTCCTATTCTGGGGTTTGTCACTGTCCTGTTGCTAACAAATGTGTGGGTGAGGATTTGTTTCTAGGTATGTTTAATTTTGCTCTTAGTTTCTCTGTAGCAAATTCTCTGTATCAAATTACCATCCTCTTGGTGGCTTAAAACAACAGCAATTTATTGTCACACATTTCTGAAGGATGGAGGTCAGAGATTAAGGTATGGGCAAAGCTCCGCTCCCTTCAGAGACTCTAAAGGAAGTTCGTTCCTTGTCCCTCTGGCTTCTGAATTATCAAATATTTGAGATTGTAAGTCATATTGTATCATATTTATTTATTATTCTTTTCCTTGAGTATAATATTTCAACACAATAATCATTTAGGAAATAATGTTTAATAAATAACCATTTTGTATAATATAAGGTAAGTTTTTATAGAATGTCAAAATACTGGAACACAGGGAGTCTCTAAATTAAGAATAAGATTCCCTATTCTATGGAACAGTTGTTTATTTTACTAACCTAATTTCCAGAGCGTCTTGAATATAAATATGAATCAATATAGTCAGCACATTCCCAACAATTGTGGGTGGTGGGATGTGGGTACATGCCATGCATAAGAACGTTTTCATCTATCCTTTTAGGGAGATGGAGTGACTAGAAATGACACAAGGGAGAAGCGAAGCTTAAAGTCATCCATAAATTCCTACATCCTATCACAACAAATACTGATTCCTCTGTGTTCACATTTGAAGCAGATCCCAAAGTTATCAAGTTATCGTGGTTTTCAAGACTTAAAAATAAATTGTATTGTATTTTACTGATGTAATCTCAATAAATTTGATATGTTAAGTCTTTTATTTTAAATATGTAGTTAATCTCTGGTAGTTTATTTAACTTTCTATTTGTTCCTCCTACTTTGTAAATAAATGAAAAAGGAGACATCATAGACTTTTCTTAAATGTAAATGTGTCAGGTCACTTGTGAACAGCTATTATGTGTTAATTAAACAAAATAGTATTTTTTTAACGTGAGATTATTAAATGCAGCGTATTAGAAGCTCTATAAGAGAACTATACCATAGTTTTCCCATTCCTGCTCTTTAAATATTTCTGCAATTACTGGAGATATGACAAAGGTAAAGAATTTTTAGGAAATGTAAACTGCCATTATGCCAATGACATTTTCAAAAGCATTAGTTGTGGGTAAAGTGTTTGAAAGGAAATAATCACCTATCACTACCAATAAACAAAATATGAATATTCTTGGAACTTGTTGCAGATATTGAATTCTAATTATTTATAACACATTTTATCATTTGTTTTACATTAAGAAGGAAACACATTTTTATTTGTTTAGCTGAAAATTTTCTAGTTAAAAATACTAAGGACTAATACAAAAGTAAGAGTGTGGAGCAATCACTTATCAGATAAGGACAATTTGGGAAGTGAATGAAGACGGAGTGCTAATAACTTGAAAAATAAAGGATTTTAATATCTCTCTAGAGAAGAAGCAATATAACTATATTACAGGACTTTCAATGATTTTGAAGCATTCAGATTTTAATACTACATTCTCATAAGATTGATTTTATATAAATTAAAGATGTAAGGAATCAAGTTCTGTAAAAAAAAGAAAAAATGTCTTTTTATAAGAGGTTTATTCCAATTTAAGAAAACATAGAATTGTCTTCAATCTTGTCACAGAAACAGGTAGGAAAATATCCTAGGTATATCCTGTACAAGAACTAACACCGTTTGAAGCTAACTATCCTATAGGATTTACATGAAAGAAGATTTATGCAAGGTCATTTTACATAATTATTAACAGTAGTATTACTAGCTGAATATTTAAAGGAATAGTTTATTGCAGAAAAAATAGTTTTTATCATTACTTAAGCGGATTATTTTGCTTTAATATTTAAATAATGAAATGAGATTTAGAGGCTCTTTGCATTTTTTTTAAATTTCAGGTTAAGGTGAGGGTACAACAACCAGGTTATGATTATTTGCATATATTAGGTAGAGCCCCTCCTGAAATTCTTTGCATTTTTATTAGGTAGATGAATGTAGGTTGGTCTTAAAGTGTCTTGATTATATTTTATCTATTTTCATTTGTTCAATTTACTCTGAAGTTACAGTCTTAATATTATAGATGAATTTAGTAATTTGATCAACTGTGAACAGCTGTTTATTAATAATATTCAGTAAAAGCCTTGCTATATCAGACCAACCCTAAAATCTGCCGCACTATATTACTGTATATCTTTTTTATTATCATTTTTGGAATTCCTTCATAATTCTACTCACAAAAATTTTGGGAGGGAGAAATATTTCTTTCCCAACTTCCACTACAAGACTCTACTAGGGGCTACCAAATGATTTATATTGCCTCTCTGGACACACAAGTATTTGGGGTCAGCTGGATAACAAAAGGGACTCATTTTCTTTGGTAAATGGAGCTATAAAGAGTAAGCCTAGAAGAAATTTTTGTCCATAATTCCAGCTTAGTTTACACAAAAGTCAGTATAATAGATACTAAAACACGGGGGAACACAGAATGGAAGAAATGAAAATAAAAACAATCCTGTTGTATTTCCAAGGAGAGGGGCAATCTCTACCCCAACCTTCTTAATTATGTCAGTTAATAATTGTTTGCTTACTTGTTTTATTTTAGCACTTTGTTTACATTTTAAAATGGTTAAAATTTAGTTCCTTTATCACATAAAAAATGTTCTGACTGTTACAAATTTATACAAAATGTCACTTGGGATAGAAAATTGAATGTCAAACATTAATTTGTAAAATCGTTACATAATATTTGAATCACTGAAGTTGTTTGGTTTGAAGCTGCAGAAGAGGGCTGCTTCTGAGTGATAATCCCACAGCTCTGTGGTATAATCTAGACTACTCCCCCCACCCCTTCTCTCAGCTCCAAAAATCTCTCTTCTTGTGGTTGCTGCAGTAACCTTCTCTTTTGTTCAACTATAGCAGAGGAAAAAAATATGTCGCTTCAATTTTCTGATAAAGGCCTAAAGTCCTTCAGATTGGTATGGTTTAGATAATGGATATTTCAAGTGTGGTTTTCATAGGCTTGGCTATTAGTCTGCAATAAGATAAATGCAAAAACTGGAAGGAAGTATTTAGAAAAGAATTCGGTCATTGAATATTGTGGCAACATACCTTTATGTGATGAATATAACTGTATATCTCTCTTTTTGTAATTCCTCTTTCCCCTACTGTGTTATTTTACATATATAAAAAAGATCTTTTTGACATGGATTGAAAATAGTTAACAGACTTATTTTCTACCACTGATTATTTGCTTATATCACAAACAGGATCAGGAAACCAAACTTCTTGTGTAGTGCATGAAATATCCTCTTTTTTGGTCCTTAGTCAAACATCTAACTTGCCCATTTGCTCCCTTCCCCCTTTTTCCATATATATATATATATATATATTTTTTTTTTTTTTTTTTTTTTTTGTGAGATGAAGTCTAGCTCTGTCACCCTGTGTAGAGTGTCATAGTAGCTTACAGCAACCTTAAACTCCTGGGCTCCAGTAAGCCTCTTGCCTTAACCTCTTCAGTAGCTGGAACTATACGTATATACCATGAGGCCTGGATAAATTTTCTAGTTTTAGTAGTGATGGGAGTTTTGGTCTTGCTCACGCTGTTCTTGAACTCCTGAGCTCTAAGGCGCCAGCCATGTACACTTAAGGTGGTGGGTTCGAATCCCCAGTCCAGGCCCGCCAAACAACAATGATGGCTGCAACCAAAAAATGGCTGGGCATTGTGGTGGGCGCCTGTGGTCCCAGCTACTTGGGATGCGGAGGCAGGAGACTCGCTTGAGCCCAGAAGTTGGAGGTTGCTATGAGCTGTGATGC
>CAUYQV010187008.1:0-38838 GCA_963574575.1 Galagoides demidoff | reverse complement strand
TTTTTTGAGATGGAGCCTCAAGCTATCCCCCTGGGTAGAGTGCCATGGCATCACAGCTCATAGCAACCTCCAACTCCTGGGCTCAAGTGAGTCTCCTGCCTCCACCTCCCAAGTAGCTGAGACCACAGGCACCTGCCACAACGCTCAGCCATTTTTTGGTTCCAGCCATCTTTGTTGTTTAGCGGCCCGGGCTGGGGATTCGAACCCGCCATCTTAGGTGTACGTGGCTGGCGCCGAGCCAATAGTAACAATTTTTAACTCAGGACTTATTAAGACTTGATTAAATGGTCCACTAGCATGCTTAGTAACTTGATAATTTGTTACATAACAAATGCTGGAAGTGAGTGACAAGGCATTGAGCTCATGAAGTTTAGCCATTGTCCTTTTATATCTTATATATAGCATTTTTAACTTGAGAGGGCAAGTAAAAGGAATAAGCTATGGAGCAAAATGTGCCATTCTAGTTGTTCTTTCTTTTCAGTAATGTTAGAGTTGTAGTTCTGTTAAATAAGGAATGGGAGGATGGAAAAGTTGAAACAACGTGAAAAGAGAAAGAAACAACAAATAATTGCAGGTGTAAAACCAGTTCATGTAGACTGTTTTAGGCATTAAGCCTCTTTTTGTCTTTGGTAAATCTTTTTTATTTTTATTTTTTCTCACCTGTCACCAAGTTAAGGGTAAGTAAGCCCAGTACACTGCGCTATACTTTTCTTCTAGTTGGTTTCAGAAAGAGGAAATTGTTTCCCTTTTTCATGTTTGAGAACCCTCCAACTCCCAAGAGCCACTGAACAGAGAACTGTTAAAAATAAAATAAAACATGGCTATGAAGTCTACATAGTAACAAAAAATGCTTTCAGTGTTATATTTTTAAACGTTTAATTAATTGCAAGTACTTAATGGAAACAATACCTTAAACCAAATAAATTCCTATTTTGCTTTGTTTGGTTTTAAAAATTGGAAGGAAATGTAGTATACCTAAATATTGTTAGTCTTAATGCCATTGCCACACTGTTTGTATCATTATAGCCTGGTAGCAAGTTTTGAAATCAGGAAGTAAGAGATGTACATCTTCCAAATTTCTTCTTTTTCAAGATTTTTTTTGGCTCTTCTAGGCCCTTTAGTTTTTTATGAGTTTTATGATTAATTTGTCAATTTCTGTAAAAATGGCAGCTGAGATTTTAATAGTGATTGCATTCCATATATAGGTCAGCTTTGGGAATTTTGCCACCTTAATTCTTGCAGTCCATGAACATGTCATGTCTTTTTGTTTAGGTCATCTTTAATTTTTTTCCTGGGCACGTTTTTAATTTTCAGTCTTTTACCACTTAAATTTTACTCATAGGTATTTTATACATTTCAATGTTATTATAAGGAAAATTGTTTCTTTAGTAATGCTTTTGGATTGTTCAATGCTAGTATACAGAAATATAACTGATTCATACTCTTGTATGCTACAACTTTGTTGAATTCATTTCTAAAGTTTAATTTTTAGGGGTATTATTTATTCTATACATAAAATCATGCCATATAGAAATAGGGACAGTTTTAATTCCTGACTAATTGTTTTGGCTAGGACTTCTATTACAGTGTTGAATAGAAGTAGTAAATGTGGACATCCTTATTTTTGTCCTGATTTTAGGGGGTAGGATTTCAGTCTTTTTTTTTTTTTTTTGAGAAAGTTCCCTTCTATTCCTACGTGAAGTGTTGTTTTAATCATAAAAGGGTAGTGGATTTTTTTCAGATAACTTTTAATATATAAATTAAAATGATAGGTATTTTTTTTCCTTCACTACATTATTTTCATATGTTATACTACCATGGTATTCCTGGGATAACCCAGAATAAGGGTGTTATAACCCTTTATTGCTGGATAAAGTTTACTACTATTTTGTTGAAGAAATGCACGTATATTCATTAAAGGTATTAGTCTGTAATTTTCTTGTAGTATCTTTGTCTGGCTTTGGTATAAGGGTAAAACTGGTCTCATTGAATGAATTAGAAAGTGTTATTCCTTCTCTTGTTTTTTTGGATGATTTTGAAAGGGATTTTTGTTGTTACATCTTTAAATGATTGATAGAAATTGCCAGTTAATCCAGCTTGTCTTGGGTTTTTGTTTTTGTTTTTTTGGAAGGGGGATGTTGTTGATTGTCCATTTGATCTCTTTATTTTTTGTAGGTCTGTTTAGATTTTCTGTTTCTCCTTGAGTCAGCTTTGATAGTTTGTAGCTTTCTGGGAATTGTTCTGTTTCATTTAGATTGTCAAATTGTTGGAGAATAATTTTTCATTGTGTTTTCTTATAATCTTTTTACTTCTGTAATGTCAGTAGTATCCCCACTTTGATTTCAGATTTTTATAATTTAAATCATTTCTCTTTTTTCTTATTCAGTCTAGCTAAAGTTTTGTCAGTTTTCTTGATCTTTTTGCAGAATCAACTTGATTTCACTAGATTTTTTTCTATTTTCTATGCTCTTTCCCTTTATCTCCGCTTTAGTCTTTATTATTTTCTTGTTTTTCTTGGTTTAAGCTTAATTCACTCTTCTTTTCTAGGTCCTTAAGGTGTATAGTTAGTTAGGTTATTTATTTAAGATTTTTATTCTTTTTAAATATAGATGGATATTTACAACTATAAATTTCTCTTGATTCACTGGTTTTGCCACATACCAAAAGTTTTGATATGCTATGTTTTTATTTTCATTTATCTCAGTGTATTTTTTAATTTCCCTTGTGATTTATTTTTGGACTCACTGATTTTTCATAATGTGTTGTTTAATTTCCAAGTTTGTGAATTTTCTAGTTTTTTTCTATTACTGATTTCTAGTTTTATTCCATTATGCTCAGATAAGATACTTTGAGGGTTTTTAATCTTTATAAATTTACTGAGATTTATGTTGTGACATAGCATATGGTTATGCTAGAGAGTTCAGTGTGCACTTGAGAAAAATGTGTTTCAAGAGAGTGTTGTTTATATATCTGTAAGAACAAGTTGATGTATAGTGTTGTTCAGGTGCTCTATTTGCTTATTGTTCTTCTGTATCATTTTCCTCTTGGTTACTGAGAATAGAGTATTTGATTTTCAACATATTATTTTTAAATTATCTATTTCTCCCTTCAGTTCTCTGTTTTTGGTTCATAGGTTTTTGGAGCTGATTTGTCTGATATGTATCTTCTTAAAGAATGGCACTTTTGATGATAAACAATATCCTTCTTAGCTTTTGTAACATAGTCATACTGAACTCACAGAGTATGTCAATTTCTCTTTCCCCTCTTTTTCTGTACTCTGTAATAGTATCCTAAAGATGAAACTGTCTTTTGTGTTTGGTTGAACTCACATAAAATCTCATCTGGGCCTGATGGTCATTTTCTTTTTTTCTTTCTTCCTTTCTTCACCTTCATTTTTTTTTTTTAAGTGGATAAAATCTGTTTCTTTTATGGTTATAGTTCCACTGTAGTTTCTTGTTCTTTAATGTTTTTTAAAATTACGTTTTCCTAAAAAATTGTCCATCTATCTACATTTTCAGATTTATTGTTCTAGCACTTCTTTTTGTCTTCATAACCTATGATTATGGTTTTTTTAACTGCTTAGTATTTATTTGTGCCTTTTTTTCTATCAGACTTATCAAAGGCTTGTTTATTTTGTCATTGCAATGAAGCATCTGTTATTTTGTCAGTACTTTTTGTTGAATCTTTATCATGTCTTTTTTTCAACTTTCTTTGGAATTATTCTGTTGTTTTCTAGTGTATTACATTAAATTCTTAGGTCATTCTTAAGTTATTTTCTAATATAAGCCACTAAAGCTACAATTTTCCCTCTAGAGTATCATTCTAGTTGTATTTAATTTCTGTTATAATTTTTTGTTTGATGTCTGAGATATTTGGGAGTATTTGTAAATGAAAGACTAAATGCATGAATACAGTTTAAAAGTTGCTACTGAATAATGTTTTTGTATATAATTTGCTGAAATTATTATACATCCATAAGTAGACATTCATGTTAATAATTTAAATGCAGCATTTAAGTGTTTATTGTGAGTGTACTGTTTTTGTCATTTCTGCCTATAGTAGAAAATAATGAAAACATCACTGGAATGAAAGTACTTTTGTTTTCTATGAGACTTATGTTTTCAAATATATAGGGGATTAAACATTTTTTTTACCTACTCATTTTTTATTTAATTGAAGTGTGGCTAGAGAACATGGTATATATGATTATTTTCTGGCATTTCTGGAGACTTGTTTTGAGTTCACATGATTGTTGTGTATATTTGTGTGTATGTGTATGTATGTTTGTACATGTGAATGTTCTATATGTGGTTGAAAATATTATGTATTATTTAGTTGTATGGCTTAAGTGTTCTATAGGCTTTTTGGTTCAGTGGACTCCAAAATTTCTTAATATATACTTAAAATATCTTTTAAGAAATCATATACCTTTAACATTTTTAGTTGACAATGAAATTTTTTTTGTACATTTAAATGGTGTAAAAGATGTAATGTTAGCATACTGTGTAAAATCTGACATTTTAAAATAAACCATTCCATTTTTCTTTTAAAGTTATCCAGTGACTTGTAAATATTTCAGTGATTTGACACCTCTAATATTAGTTAAAATACCCACACACACAAATAATTGCAATAATACCATCAAATATCACTGATCACAGATAAAATAATAATGAAAAAGTTTGAAATATTCTGAGAATTACCAAAATGTGACACAGAGACATTAAGTAAGCACATGGTATTGGAAAAATGGTGCCAGTAGATTTGCTCAATACAGGGTGCTGCAGACTCTCAAATTTGGAAAAAGTAAAATATCTCTGAAGTGCAATAAGGCACAGTGCAAAAATATGAGGTATGCTTTGATTAAGAATTCAGTGTATTGCATCAAAACATTTCAAATGCTACTGTATTTATGCTAACTTGTTTCTTCAGCCCATTGTATATAAATGTTTTTTTATGTATCTGTAATCATTTTTTTCTTACTTCTTTTCTAGGTATTACACCTGTGTATCATAATATGTTTGCTTTAATGTGTGAAACAGAAAGGATCTGGTACCCACCCAACCATGTCTTCCATATAGATGACTCCACCAGGCATAATGTGCTCTACAGAATAAGGTGCTTTCTCTAATAAAATAACTTCTTTAATGGCAAAGGGCAAAGTGGGAGAAATTTATCAAACATTTTAAAATTGCGAAGTGTTTAATATCAGAGACCCAAACCAATTATTTAGCACTTAGTCATCTTTGATACTCTGTGTCTCCAGTAGAGAAATTGTTCATACATGTTGTCTAATTGGAATTCTCTGAGAATAAAGCTATTCTGATGAGATGCTACTTTACTACCTAAGATTATAATTTTAAAAATTTAGAGAAGGATAAGAATGGCCTTTGCTAACAAAATCCTAAATATTTAGAATATTGCTTATTTCTCAGGAGATCTGAATTTTGTACAGTAAAGTGCTATCTCATATTTCTTCCTTATAAATACAATTTTCTAAAGTGACAGAAATACAAGATTTTTGCCAGAGTTTGTTTATAGCCTAAAATTGTAAGTTAATTTGTTTAACAGTTTATGACAATGTAAATATTAATACTTATTTAGAGAAATCCAGAAGCATCTTTCTGTTCAAAAGGATGCAACAAAGAAACGTTTGATCTGTGTCTCATCCTTACCTATCACTTTCTAAGCATTTATATGTAGTATTTAATTTTCACCACAGCTTCATGGGTGGTAGTAGTTCCACATTAAAGATAAAGAACACAGTGCTCTGAGATATTACTTATATACATTCATGGTTTCACAGCTGGGAAGTGTCAGTCAAGGTGTACATCAGGACCTAGTTTGTGTCATAAGTATGCCTCTCAGCCGTGTCATGTGTACCTCATTAAAGAGAGAATGTATACATAGTATTTCATATTGTGTTTGTCTCTTGGTGGGCTGTCAGTACTTTTTACTATTGCTTTACTTTTTTCCCTTCCCCTATTTTGTACAAACATACGCAGTTAAATGTGTTTGAGTTTTCTAATTTTAAGATGTAATTTGCACTGAGTTCAAAAAACCATTTTTGATGTAATATTTAGAAGACAGGATCAGTAAGAGTTTCTATGAAATACAGAAATTCATAGCATTCTTATATCAATCATCATATGATAGATAAAGAAGATGTTATTCAAATAGCTACAGTACCGAGGTGTGGTGGCTTATCCCTATAATTGTAGCACTGTGGGAGGCTGAAGTGGGAGGATCATTTGAGGCCAGGAATTCCAGATCAAAATAGCTACAAAACCCCTAACTATCCAGGAATCATCTTAATAAGAAAGAACAGGAGACAATGTAGGAAAATTAGAAACTTATTTGAAAGATAAGTATGAAGTATGATCTCAGTTAGGAAAAATTAATACAGAAGACTTCTATGGCCATGTGTGGGCAGGAGGAATCTTTCTACCACCTCATGAACAAACTGTTCTGTAGCAGACACCAACCAGGTATCCTCCAATTCAATTCTAACACTATTTACCTGGAGATAGCATCAGATCCTACAGGTTGAGGGCTCAGACTCCAAGACTGTCCTCCACACTATTCCACTCCAGACAACAATCTCAAGTCTGAATTTCCAGGACTGGTTTTGAGTTGAGGTTCCCATGATCTCTCTTTGGGTTCAATTAATGTGCTAGAGCAACTAATGGAACTTAGGGAAACACATTTACTGGTTTCCCACATATAAAGGATATGTAGTATTACAAAAGAAAAAGATAAAAAGATAGATAGAGATATGTAGGCTGAGGCATATGGGAAGGGGTGTAGAGGTTTCGTGCCTTTCATGGATGTGCTGCCCTCCATGTGGAAGACCCTTGAACCTTGTCTTTTTGGGTCTTTTATGGGGACCCCATAGAACAGGCATGATTGCAGCATGGACAACCATATAAAAATGTGATTGCACAAAAAGGCAGACTGAATGTAGAAACCAACAAGGTCTGTCTGTTCAGAGTCTTCTTGGCCTATCTGTTCAGCATTTCTTCCTCCAAATATGGGACAGGACCCCTCCTTCTGAAATGACCTACAAGCGAATTAGAGTCTTGCTCTTGGGTAGGTGAAGGAAGGGCAGAAGAAGATCAGAGATAGAGATTCTGTTTCTTGAGGCCTGTATCTGGAGCTTAAAGGGCCCTAACATAATACATGATGTAGTTATGAGCCAGGAACCATGGAGGGAACATGTCTGTCTGTTTCTGCCTTCTCTACCTATCTACCTACCTATCATAACCACATAATAATGCATTGGGAAGATGGAATATTATAATTATCAATTTCTCTTATAATGTAGAATTAATTCTAGTTCATTCAAAATCCCAATGAAGGCATTTTAGGGAATTTGACACAGTACAGTGTTAATTTAGAATTATTAAATAATGTAGACATGAAAAAGAAGACTTATTTGTCAATTATAAAATATTTTGTCCTAGGAGATATTGTCACATTATATGAAACTACAAAATGGTTCTGTTATTAAAGATAATAGATTACTCGTGATTACATTGACAATCAAAAAATAAAGAGAATGGCTGGGGATACTATAGCTTGAAAATTATCCTTCATATATATAGAAACATATGATGAAAAATTTTCATTTTAATTGAAAAGGTAAAAGATTGCTCAATAAATGGTGATGGGCCAACTGGTTAGCTATTTGAGTAAGATTTTAGCTTCATAGTATGTATCAGAGTAAATTTTGATTGATTAAAGATTAGATTGATTTATAAATAGAAGTGTAAAAAAAATCAAACTATAAAAATATGAATTGAAATTGAACAGCTATCAGTTCCATGGGAAAATGCTATAAAGCTAGAAAACAATTGAAGAAATGATATGGGAATGACTGCTATTGTTGACTTGTAACAGTTTTCAAACTTTTGAAGGTTAAAATAATTCTTAAAATAAAAAGATAAACTTGAAAGGTAGTTTCAACAAATCAAATAAATAAGAGGTTAGTATTCTTACAAATCTAAAATTAAGAACACTGTATCACTTAAATAATTACTCCATATACATAGAGTTATTTCATAAAAGAAGAACAAATATAATAATGTCCTTCTGAGAAAATACTTAGCATCACTAATCATGAGAACAGTAAATACTTGTAACTCTGTGCTGAAGCCAGCAATCTCTCATAATTAATTAGTGAATCCCAGCAAATTAGATAACCAGGATGAAGTGGACAAAGGCCTAGAAAGACACAAGCTATAGGAATCGCCAAAATAATGAATAGAAAGTTTGAATAAATCTATAATAAGTAAAAAAATTGAATTAAAAACTTAAAAAAATTTCCATAAAGTCCATAAAACCCAAGGGACCAGAGTGTTTTCGATTTCATTTTTGTTAAAATTTTGGAATATTTATAAAATACATACCACTTGAGCATCTCTAATTTAAGAATCTGAAATGTTCCAAAAATATTTCCTTTGAGCATCATGTCAAAGACTTCAGATTTTGGAGCATTTGGATTTCAGATTTTTGGATTAGGGATGCTCAGTCAATATATAAAAAGGATTAAATACATGACCAGGTGAGATTAGTCCCAGAAAATACAAGCGTGGTGTAACTTCCAAAAATCATCAGTGTAATAAAGGACCCAAACCATCATCATTTCAGTAGGCACAGCAAAAAGTATTTGACAAAGTCCAACATCCTATCATGATAAAAATACTTAGTACAGTAGAAATGGCAAGAAGGTTTCATCAATCTGATAAAGGGCATCTATAAAAAAATCCAAAACTAACATCAAATTTAATGGTGAAAGCTGAGTACTTTCTCTCTGTGACTAGGAACAGATGAGGATATAGTACAAGAGCTGTGTACATAGCATTTACATTGTATTAGGTATAATAAGTAATCTGGAGCCTGTTGAGAGCAGATACGCGTATCTTATTCCTGATCACAGGGAGAAAGCACTCAGCATTCACCTTTGATGTAGATTCTATCCAGGGGAATTAGGCAAGAAAAACAAAAGGCATTCAGATTGTAAAAGAAGTGAAATTATTGTTGGTTTGTTTTATCTGTGGGTTCTGTATCTGTGGATGCAACCAAATACAGATGGAAAATATTCAGAAAAATACTGCATTTGTACTGAATTCATATGCATAGGTTATATGCAAATACTGCACCATTTTATATCAGGAACTTGAATATTTGTAGATTTTGGTATCTGTGAGAGGTCCTAAAACCAGTCTTCCATGGATACCAAGGGATGACAGTATCTCTATTTGCAGATTACATGATCTCATATATAACAAAATAAGGAATTAATAAACTATTAGAAATAATAAATAAGCTCAGGACAGTTGCATAACAGAAGATCAGTATACAACAGTCAATTGCATTTTTATACATCAGAAATGAATAATTCAAAAACGAAATTAGAAAACAATCTGATTTACAGTAGTATCAGAAATACTTAAGAATAAACTTAACAAAAGAAGTGTAAGACTTGTACACTGAGGAATATAAAATACCATTCAAAGTAATTAAAGAAATATCTACATAAATGGAAAAAATGTCATGTTTAGAAGACTTATTAAAATGACAACATTCCCCAAAACATATGTATATGTTCATTGTAGTCCCTACTAAAATCTAGCTATTTTATTGTAGAAATTGATTATTATAACATTTATATAAAAATCAAAGAGATTTAGCATAGCTAAAACAATCTTTTAAAAATAACAGAATAGGAAAAATTATACTTTCTAATTTTAACACTTTTTGCTGACCAGTCATGAGTTACCTGATAATGTGGATAATTTCTGCATAAAGTTGCTGGTTAACAACGTGTTAAGATACTAGTGACGCTAAACAATTCTATATTATAAGCGGCTGAGAGATGAGGCTGGGAGAATGAATAAAATAGGCTAAATTTGGGACAGTTGGCAATTGAGACTGGGAGAAATAAATCAGGGAACAGCTGCTTAGTTAATACATTGTTGACCAGCAATTCTACACAGAAACTTTTCGTATTACCAGGTAACTTGTGAGCAGTCAGCAATGTGTTAAAATTAACTACAAAATGACTATAATCAAGACAGTGAATTTACTATAAAATGACTAATTAAGTCAGTCTGATACTGTGTAACAATTGATATGTAGATCAATGGAATAGATACAATTCCCCACATTGATAGTAATTGATTTTTTACAGAGGTGCTAAACCTATAAAACTCTTAAAGATACAAGTAAATTTTTACATACTTAGAATAGGCAATGGGTTCTTAGAAATGACACCAAAAGCTCAAGTTGATAAAAGAAAAATAGATACATTCGGCTTTATCAAAATTAAAAACATTTGTGTATTAGATAACATGTCATGAATGTGAAAAAACAACCCACAAAATGAAAGGCAATGTTTGCAAATCATATATCTGATAAATTTCTTACCTCCAGACTACGTAAATAACTTTTACAGCTCAAGAAAACGATAACTCAATGAAAAAAATAGGTGAAGGACTTGAGTACACATTTTTCCAAAGAAGACATACAAATACTCAATAAGCAGGTACAAAGATGCTCAACATCATTAGTCGTAAAAGAAATGCAAATGAGAACTACAATGCAGTAACACTTGATCTATTGGGATGGCAAAAATCAAGAAGACAAAAACAAGTGTTAAAGAGGATTTGGACTAGTTGAAATGCTCATGCATTGCTTTTGGGAACATAAAATTGTGCAGCCATTTTGGAAAATAGTCCATTTTCAAAAAGTTAAATGTAGGGTCACTACATGACCCAGCAATTCTACTTCTAGATATATATGCAGAGAGGTGGAAACATACATCTGTAAAAACTTGTATATGGTTCTTCCTATGAAATGATGACTGGATAGGGAAAATGTGATAAATCTGTACAATGAGAAGTTAATTTGATAATAAAAAGGAAAGTAACAATATATGCTATAATATGGATGAACCTTGAAAACATTATACTTAGTGAAAAGAAAGTAGACAGAAAGACCACATACTCTATGACTCCATTTATAAAAATATCCAGAATAGGCAAATGTATGAAGGTAGAAAGATTAATGGTCGCTTATATCTGGGGAATACATAGAGTGATTTAGGTATGGAGTTTCTTTTAGGGGGAATGAAAATTTTCTAAAATAGAATTGTGATATTTGTACAACACTGAATAAAAAAAGATTGAATTGTATACCTTAAGCAAGTGGGCTTTATGGTATGAATTAAATATCAGTAAAGCTGTTACTAAAAAATAAGGAATTAATTTTGTTTCTTTGAAGGACAAGTTTTTAATTTCAGTTTCTCTAAAAGAAGCAATTATTTGTTTTCACACCAAATTAGTGTTTTTAAATACTGATGTCACTGAATTAAATTGTTTCAAATTTTTATTATTATTTCTACATTTCCTTGTTTTCTGTTACGGCTTCTACATTCTGTACAGTGAAGGAGGCAATATATTGATTTTATGCTTATTTGTTTCTTATACTTTCTGCCTGTATTATTATCTCAGTCTTATTCAGACATACTTTTGTCTCCAACTTGTATCAAACACTGTTAGCTGTGTTTTCTGATTATAGAATAATACTTTTCAGTATGCTGGAAGTAGTTACATATACATATAGTATGTTTATATTTGAACTATTTGAAGACTAACCAAATGTAATTGTTTTATAGATTTTATTTCCCTCACTGGTATTGCAGTGGCACCAACAGAACCTATCGGCATGGGATATCTCGAGGTGCTGAAGCTCCTCTTCTTGATGACTTTGTCATGTCTTACCTTTTTGCTCAGGTATGATTATGTTATTATCATTTTTTTTATTGTTGAGGATTCATTGAGGGTACAGAGAACCAGGTTATACTGATTACATTAGTTAGATAAAGTCCCTCTTATAACTGTGTCCCATCTCCAAGAGGTATGTCACACACCGTGACCCCGCACCCTTCTCCTTCCTTCCCTCTTCTCTTCCCTCCCAGACCCGACCACATACTAGGTCATCAATTGTCCTCATATCAGAATTGAGTACATTGGATTCTTGCTTTTCCATTCTTGTGATGCTTTACTAAGAAGAATGTGTTTCAACTCCATCTAGGTTAATACAAGAGATATAAAGTCTCCATCCTTTTTAGTGGCTGAATAGTATTCCATGGTATACATATACCACAGCTTGTTAATCCATTCCTGGGTTGGTGGGCATTTAGGTTGTTTCCACATCTTGGTAATTGTAAATTGATGTCCTTATGATAACATGATTTTTTTGTCTTCTGGGTAGATACCTAATACTGGGATGGTAGTATCAAATCTTCTGCAAATATCTTCTCCCATCCTTAAAGTTGTCTCATTACTTTGTTGATTATATCATTAGCTGTATAGAAACTTTTTAACTTGGTCATATCCTATTTATTTATTTTTGTTGTTGCTGCTATTGTCTTTGGGGTCTTAATCATAAATTCTTTCCCAAAACTGATGTCCTTAATAGTTTTTCCCACACCTTCTCCTAGAGTTGTTGTTTTTGTTTTTAAATTTGAGATTAAGGTGAGGGTACAAACAATTAGGTTGCAATGTTTGCATTTGTTAGGTAGAGTTCCCTGTTGTAGTTGTGTCCCACACCCAGGAGGTGTGCCTTATATCCTTACATTGTGTCCATTAAGTGGCAGCATACCAATCCCTTTTCCTCCTCCCCTATCCCCTTGCCTTCTTTCCCCCATCTTGAATTGAACTGAGTTTTTCTCTTGTGTGGGCATGTACTGGATCACCTACTGGCTTCACATTAGTATTGACTGCATTGGATATTTGCTTTTCCATTCTTGTGATTCTTTATTAAGAAGAAAAGTTTCCATCTTTTTATGGCTGAGTAGTATTCAATGGTATACACATATCATCATTTGTTAATCCATTCCTGGGTTGGTGGGCATTTAGGTTGTTTCCACATCTTGATAATTGTAAATTGATGTCCTTATGAGAACATGATTTTTTTGTCTTCTGGGTAGATGCCTAATACTGGGATTGTAGTATCAAATGGAAGGTCTGATTTAAGTTCTTTGAGGATTCACCATATTTCTTTCCCAAGAGGCTATATTAGTTAGCCACATCTGCAACATTGGGACTTTGTGATGTGGGCTATTCTCCCTGGGGTTAGGTGATAACTCAGGGTGGTTTTGATTTGCATTTCTCTGATGATTAGGAATCATGAGCATTTTTAATCTGTCTTCCTCTGAGAAGGTTTTGTTCGTGTCTCTTCCTCAATGGTAAATGAGATTTTTTGTTGTTGAATTATTTGAATTCTCTGTAGATTCTAGTTATCAACCCTTTGTCATATTCATAACATGCAAATATCTTTTCCATTCTGAAGGTTTTCTATTTGCTTTAATTGTTGTGTCCTTAGTTGTGCAGAAGCTTTTCAGTTTAATTAAGTCCCATTTGTTTATTTTTCTTGGTATGATTGCCACTGAAGTCTGTTATTAAATCTTTCGCCAGTCTAATATCATCAAGAGTTTTTCCCATCCCTTTTTTCTAGGATTTTTATTGTTTCATGTCTTAGATTTAAATCTTTTATCCATCTTTAGTAAATAGTAGATAAAAGATTTAAATCTAAATCCAATCTCAGTCTTTTAAGTGTAGTTATCCAACTCTCCTAGCACCATTTGTTGAATAGGGGTTCTTTTCCCCAGGATATGCTTTTGTTTGGTTTATCAAAGATCAGATGGCAATAAGAGGTTGGTTTCATCTCTTGGTTTTTTATTCTGTTCCATATGTCAATGTCTCTATTATTATGCTAATACCATGCTGTTTTGATCACTGTGGACTTGTAATCTAAACTCTGGTAGAGTGATGCCTCCAGCTTTGATTTTATTACTAAGAATTGCCTTGGTTATGTAGGTTATTTTCTGGTTCCATAGGAAATGAAGAACTATTTTTTTTCCAGTTCTTTAAAATATGATTTTGGTATTTTAATGGGGATTGCATTGAATCTGTGATTGCTTTTTTTGTTAGGTATATTCCAAGGTATTTCTTTTTCTTTGATGCTGCTGTGAAGGGTATTATATCTTTGATTTTATTGTCAGCTTGACTTTTATTTGCATATAGGAAGGTTACTGACTAGTGAATGTTGATTTTATATCCTGACATAAGCATTTTATGTATAGACATTTTAACAACCTTAACAACCAAGAGCCTGGTAAGTTCTTCCATTTGTTAATGTCTTCTGTTATGTCTTTTCGTAAGGTTTTGTAATTCTCTTTGTAGAGGTCCTTCACCTCTTTTGTTAGGTATAGTCCTAGGTTTTTCATTTTTCTTTGAAGCTACTGTGGAAAGAATTGTGTCCCTGATTTGCTTCTCTACTTGGCTGTTATGATGTGTACAAAAGCTACTGATTTCTGGACATTGATTTTATACCTTCAGATGTTACTGTATTTCTTGATCTCTTCCAGATTTGTAGTTGAGTCTCTGAGGTTTTCTTAAGTATAAGATCATATCATCAGCAAAGAGCAAGAGTTTGACTTTCTTGGCCCCCATTAAGATGCTTTTTACTTCCTTCTCTTGCTTAATTACATTGGCTAGAACCTTCAGAACTATGTTGCATAGTAGTGGCCATAGTGGACATCCTTTTCTGGTTGAGTTTTACTCCATTCAGTATGGTATTAGCTGTCGGCTTGTCCTAGATGGCTTCAATCAGTTTAAGAAATGTGTTCCCTATGCCTATATTCTTTAAGTGTTCTTGTTAGAAAAGGATGCTGAATTTTATTGAGTGTTTTTTCTGCATCTGTTGAAAGGATCAAACGAGTCTGTGTTTTTGTCTCTATTGATACAGTAAAGTACATTTATGGATTTGTGTATATTAAACCAGTCTTGGATCCCTAGGATGAAGCCTACTTGATCATGATTTATATTTTTTTAATGTGTAACTGTAATCTATTAGCTAAGATTTTATTAAGTATTTTTGCATCAATATTCATTAGTAAAATTGGTCTGTAGTTCTCCTTATATGGGTCCTTTCCTGGTTTTAGAATCAATGTGATATTTGCTTCATAGAACATGTTGGGGAAGGTTCCTTCCTTCTCAATATTTTAGAATAGGTTCTAAAACATTTAGAATATGTTCTGAAACATTGAGAAGGAAGGAACCTTTCCCAAACATGTTCTATGAAATAATCATAGATACAAGCTCTTCTTTGAAGGTTTGATAGTATTCTGGTGTGAAGCCGTCTAGTTGAGGGCTTTCTTTTTGTTGGAAGCTTTTTTATTGTTTCTTCAATCAATCTAAGTGCTTCATATTGGTCTGTTCCAGAGATCTATTTCTTCCTGGTTAAGTCTAGGGAGATGGTGTGATTCTAGGTATTGGTCTAATTCCTCCATGTTGTGAAATTTCTGGGCACAGTTTCTTGTATTAATCAGAGATAAGCTCTTGTATCTCTGTGATATCTGTTGTTATTTCTCCCTTTTAAATTTCTAATTAAAGTTATTAAAGATTTTACTTTTCTGTTTCTAGTTAATTTGGCCAAAGGTTTATTGGTTTTTTTAAATCATTTTAAAAAAACAAATTTTTGTTTCATTAATTTTCTGCATGATTCCTTTGTTTTCAATTTAATTTATTTCTGGCTTAATTTTGGCTATTTCTTTTCTTCAGCTAGATTTGTGATTGGATTGCTCTTTCTTTTCCATTTCCTTGAGATGATTCATTAGGTTGTTGATGTGTTCTCTTTCTGTTTTTTGGATATCCTATTTATTTATTTTTGTTGTTGCTGCTTTTGCCTTTGGGGTCTTACTCATGAATTCTTTCTCCAAACTAATGTCATTAATAGTTTTCCCCATACTTTATTTTAGAGTTTTAATAGTCTCATGTCTTAGAATTAAATCTTTTATCCATTATGAGTCATTTCTTGTATGTGGTGATATGTTTAGGTCCAGTTTCAATCTTTTATGTATGGGGTAACTAGTTCTCTCAACGCCATTTATTAAAGAGAAATTCTTTTCCTCATTGCATGCTTTTGTTTGCTTTATCAAAGATCAAATGGTAATATGTGATATTTCTATGTTTTCCATTCTATTCCAGAAATCTATGTCTCTGTTTTTTTGCCTATACCATTCTGTTTTGATTACTGTAGACTTTCATTATAACCCAAAGTCTAGTAATGTGATTCCTCCAGATTTGTTATTATTTCACAGAACTGCATTGGCTATTTAGGATTTTTTTAAAATATGAAATGTAGAACTATTTTTTCAACATCTTTATAGTATAACATTGGCATTTTGATGGGTATTGCATTACATCTGTAGATTGCTTTAAGTAGTATAGACATTTGAAAAATGTTGATTTTTCCTAGCCATGAGCATGGTATGTTCTGTTTTTACCATTTTCTGCTGTTTTGTTTGGTTTCCTGTTTCCTTAGGGTTTCCAAGTTCTCTCTGTAGAGATCCTTTCCCTCCTTTGTTAGGTGTATTCCAAGGTATTTCTTTTTCTTTGATGCTGCTTTGAAGGGTATTATATCTTTGATTTTATTCTCATCTTGACTGTTGTTTGCACATATGAAGGCTACTGACCGGTGAGTATTGATTTTATATCCTTGCTGCATTTATTTATCAATTCCAGGAGTCTCACGATTGAGTCATTGGGATTTTCTAAATGTTAACATCATCATATTGTCCAGAAAAGAGCAATAATTTGACTTTCTCTGTCCCCATTTGAATACCCTTGATATTCTTTTCTCATCTGATTTGATTGACAAGGACTTATGTACTATGCACTATGTTGAATAGTAGTGGTGATAGTGGACATCCTTATCTGGTTTGATTTTATAAGTGGAAATGTTTTAAGTTTTTCTCTATTCACTATGATGTTGGCTGAGTTTGTCATAGATGGCTTCTATCAGTTTAAGAAATATCGTATTTGTGACTGTTTTCTTAAATGTTCTTATAAAAAAAGAGTGCTGAATTTTGTATAATGCTTTTTTCTTTTTTTTGTTGAGAGGCTCATATATGGTCCTTGTTTTTACTTCTGTTTATGTGGTAAGTTACATTTATAAATTTGCTTATGGTGAACCATCCTTGCATCCCTGGAATGAAACCCCCTTGGACATGCTATATTATTTTTTTGATATATAGCTAAATTCTGTTTGCCATGATTTTAGTGAGTATTTTTTGTGTCAATATTCATTAATGATATTGGTCTGAAGTTTTCTTTTTTTGTTGTATCCTTTCTTAGCTTTGGTATCAGGATGATATTTGCTTCATAAAAGGACCTGGGGAAGAGTTCTTTATTCTAAATGTTTTGGAATATATTCTGCACTATTAAGAGTAAGTTCTTCCTCAAAGGTTTGGTAGAATTTGTGTGTGAAACTGTCTGGTCTGGTCTGGTCCTTTTTTTTTGAGGGAAGATTTTTATTGTTTAGATTTTGGTGCTTGATATTAGTCTGTTTGAGAGTTCTATCTCTTCCTAGTTAAACGTAGGAAAGTAGTGTGATTCCAGAAATTGGTCCATTTCCTCCACATTTTCAAGTTTTTTGGCATAGAAATTTTTGTAATATTCAATGATGATATTTTGTATATCTGGGTATCTGTTATTTCTTCTTTTTTTGTTTCTGATTGAGCTTATTAGAGATCTTAGTTTTCTATTTCTGGTTTACTCACCATGGGTTTATCATTTTTATTTAACTTTTCTTCTTCTTCTTCTTTTTTTTTTTTTGAGACTGAGTTTCACTTTGCTGCCCTTAGTAGAGTGCCATGGCATCATAGCTTACAGCAATCTCTAACTCTTGTGCTCAAGTGATTCTCTTGCCTCAGCCTCCAAAGTAGCTGGGATTGCAGGCATTCAACACAAATCCCAGGCTATTTTTAGAAATGAGATCCTGGAACCTGTGAGCTCTGGCAATCCACCTACCTTGGCCTCCCAGAGTGCTAAGATTACAGGCATGAGCCACTGTGTCCAGCCCCTTATTTAACTTTTCAAAGAACAGACTTTTTGTTTTGTTTATCTTCTGAATGGTTCTTTTGTTCTTGATTTTATTTAGTTATGATTTATTTTGGGTTATTTCTTTTCTTCTGCTGGGTTTAGGATTAGGTTACTCTTCCTTTCCAGTTCCTTGAAATGAATCATTAGATTGTTGACTTGTGCTCTTTGTAATATCTGCATGTGGTCATTTATGTGATCGATTTCCTTCGCAGGACTGCTTTTTTGGTATCCTGTAAGTTTTTATAACGTGTGGCTTCCTTGTCATTTTGTTCAAAGAATCTAATAATTTCCTTCATCCCTTTCTGGACCGAGTTACCATTCAGCGATAAGTTGTTTAGTTCCTGTGACTTTGTGAGGGGACAAGTGTTTCTGTTTTTGTTGTGTTGTACTTTTATTCTGTTGTGGTTTGTAAAGATACAGTGTACAAGTTCTATTTTTTAAATTTTGCTGAGACTTGACTTTGTCCTAGATATGGTCCATCTTGGAGTATGATCCATGAGCTGACAAGAAGCATGTATATTCACTAGTATTGGGATGAAATTTTCTGTATATGTCTGTTAAACCCATTTATTCTAAAGCTATATTTAAGTTCATTGTTTTGTGGTTAAGTTTTTGGTTGGAAGATCTGTCCAGTTCTGTCAGTAGGATGTTGAAATCCTTAGCTATTCTGGTGTTGTTAGTTATAGTATTGTTCAGACTAAGTTGGGTTCACATTATAAATCTGGCAGCACTTACGGTGGAAGCAGAAATATTTAGAATTAAAATGCTTGTTGTTCCCTTGACCATATCTGGCATCCATCTTTGTCTTTTTACTTTTGTTTCTTTAAACTCAGTTATATTCATGAAAAGGATTAACTCCTACTTTCTTTTTGTTTCCATTTGTCTGAAATACTGTTTTTTGTCCCTGAGTCTTGATTTGTCCTTGGGGGTTAGATGTGTTTCCTGAAAACTTCATATACTAGGCTTGTACTTTTTCAGCCTGTGCCTCTTCAGTGGGGAATTCAACCTGTTCATCTTGTGGTCTGAAAGTCTATTGCCTTGTTTTATGATGTGGACTATTGTGAAAACTAGGCTTTCAACTTCAGTTTCCAGATGTCTTTACTTGTTGGTGGTCCATTTGTGTTCATTGTTGTATAGTACAGGTCTCAGTACTTCATGCAGAGCTGATCTAACAGTGGCAGATTTCCTCAATTAATGCTTGTTGGTAAAGAATTTGATTTCTCCTTTGAATATGAAACTTAGTTTTACAGGATACATAATCTTAGGTTGGTAGTTGTTTTGTTTAAGAAGATTGAATGTGGGGTGGTGCCTGTGGCTTAAAGGAGTAGGGCACTGGCCCCATATGCCTGAGGTGGTGGGTTCAAACCCAGCCCCAGCCCAAAACTGCAAAAACAAAAGAAAATTGAATGTGGGGCGGCACCTGTGGCTCAGAGGCAGAGGTCCTCAAACTTTTTAAACAGGGGGCCAGTTCACTGTCTCTCAGACCATTAGAGGGTTAGACTGTGGGCCCTGGGATGAGTCGACTGCTAAGCAGGACAGGCAGAGGCGGCAAAAACACCTGGTGGGCCGGATAAATGTCCTAGGCAGGCCATAGTTTGAGGACGCCTGCTCAAAGGAGTAGGGCGCTTGTCCGATACACCAGAAGTGGTGGGTTCAAACCCAGCCCCAGCTAAAAAAAAAAAAAAAAAAGAAAAAAGAAGATTGAATGTGGGAGCCCAATCTCTTCTGGCTGATAAAATTTCAGCTGAACAGTCAGCTGTCACCCTAATGGGTTTACCCTTGTAGGTGCTGCTTGCTTCTGACTGCTTGAAGTATTTTCTTTTATTGTGACTTTGCCCAGGGTAATTACAATATGCCAATGAGACGTTCTGTTTTCTGTTTGAATTGAGTCAACCTGGATTTCAGTATTTATCTAGTAGGTATATGTGAGTCTTTAGTGATGTTTGAAAAATTTTCAGCTATAATATCCTCAATTAGGATTTCTATTCTTTTGGGACTCTCTTCTTCAGAGATACCCGTAATTGGTACGTATAATTGTATGCTTCCCATAGTCTCATAACTCTCTTAGAAATTGCTCTGCTTTTACTCTTTTCTACCCCTTTGAATGAGTGGATAAGCTCTGGGCCTTGTCTTCAGGCTTTGAGATTGTTTTTCTCTGTGGTATAATCTGTTGTTGAAGTGTTTTGTTTTGAAACTCTGTGAATGACTCCTTCAATTCTTTGAGCTCCATAGTATCTTTAAATTTTATCTAGATTTTTGGAGACTTTATCCTGTCTTTTGTTAAATTTGGGGGTCAATTATTGGTTTTCCTTTTGCTGGTTTTCTACTTTCTCTTTTGTTCCCTTCATTGTTTATGTCATCCATAATCTAAATTCCATTTCTGTCATCTCAATGATATCTTTATAGTGGAGACCTATGGTAGCAACATTGTGATCCTTTGGAGAAGTGTCTGTTCTAATTATACATGTTGCTGGTGTTTCTTTGTTCATTCCTTCTCAGGTGTGGTTTCTTCTTCTTTGACTTGAGGCTTTGAGATTAAAACAGTCCTTTGGTATAAGGAAAAAAATGAGAGAAAAGAAAAAAAGGAGGGAAATATAATAATAATGAGAGAAATATAAAAATGAAAAGGAAGTGTTAATGAATTCACAAGGAGAGTTCACTGTTGCTCTCTGCACAGGAAGCAAATTCTGAGACAACAAGGACCGTCAAGGAATAAAGGATTTATTTCAGGACACGTGTCAACTGGGAGGGAGAGACACAAGCTACCTCAAATCTACCTCCCAGATTAGCAGGTTTAAGGGGTTTTTATGGAGGTAAAAATGAATAATGCACAGAGGGAATGATGTACTCTTTGTATGTTTGGGGTAGAGTGCAGGGCATGCACAGTGGAGAGTCTTGCTAGTTCATACATCCCATAAACAGAAAATTGTGGGCAAATCCCTCCCCAGGGTGGGAATTTTAGTACTATAATGAACTAGGGGTTAATATCGTTTATCCTTTCAGCCTTGTATGCAGGCTCAGTGGGTCTTGGTCACAATCTGTGGTGGGGTGTTGCTTATCTTGGCTTTCTCTAGACATTCTGATAGAGTGAGGTGCTATATTTATCTCAGGGCTGCAAGGAGGTTCTGCTGTTTCCTGGCAAAAACTCAAAGAAATTGTAGAAGTGTACAGAAAATTAGAAAGTTCTGTTCAGCAGTTTATACTGAGACCTCTTTGTCTCTTCTCTACTTTTTCTGAGACTACTATTGCTAGGTCACTGGAGCTGAGATAACACTCACTGTTTCATCCCTGTCCAGTCAAGGCAACTTAGCTGCCTACTTCAGTTATGATGTGAACACTAGAAACTATTCTGGAATATTAAGGAGCTAAGACACTAGAGAATTGTAAAATTTTGTTAGGAAACCTGTCACAGAAGGAAAAATGAAAAAAAGAAAGAAACAGACAAAATGTGAAAGTAAAAAGGAGGAAGAGAAAAAATAAAAAGGTAGAAGAAAAAGAAAAAAAACTGTACATGTATTTGTGGATAATATAATATTCTTTGGTGCCCTGAAAGAGATAATGAGAGAAAAAGGAGAAAGAAAAAACAATTTAATTTTTACTCCTATATTCTTATTGGAGAATTGAAACAAAACAAAAAAAAATTTTAAGGACACCAGGTGGCGCTCCAGTATCAAGAAAAAAAAGTCCAGCCCCTTTTAGTTGTGAATCTTTGCAAGGACCCTAAGTGGTGCTCCAGTATTAGGAACAGAAACACAGCTGCTTTTGGTTGTGGAGATCTGGTTTGCCAAGGAGATAGAACTGGTTATTGTTCTGGAGGAGAAAACTGTATGGGTGGTGAAGTTCCAAGGGGTAGCTCCACAGGCCTGAAGAGTGGGCTGGATGCTTTAGGGCATTGCAGCCTATTTCTGGGATATTGTGATTTATTTATTTTTTTCCTAAGGTAGGAGATGGGCCTCAATGGTCCAGATGATGATTGGAGATTGAAAGGAGGTGTGGGGAGGGGGTGTGTGCAGAACCTTCCCCATCTAGTTGGACTCAGCTCAAAGATGGCTCCCCATGCTTGGAAGGCCAAGCCAAGTTGGGCAGGTCCTTACTTGGAAGACCATGCCTAGTTGGACCTGTGCTGATGTCTGCTGACTCAGGGTGTTAGTGATCTTTTGCTTGTGTCCAACAGGCCCCATTTCCCCAAGGTTTGCTAGGGAGTTGGGTCACCTGCTCTTCAGATTCCATGAGACTCTTTAAGGGAAGCACCTGGTCGGCAGTTGTCTGCTCCATCCCAAAACATGCACTCTAAGGGAAGTGCCTAGCCACTAGTTGCTGGGCTGTATCCCCAAAGAAGCCACAGTCAGTCTGTATTCTTACCCTCCCTCCTTATAATTTTACAAAGAGTTGGCCAACGTGTAGAGAATATTTTGTAAAATTTTGTAAAACATTTGTAAAATTTTGTAATGAATATTTTGTAAATAAGGATACATCATTTAACTATAATTTCCCATTTTCCCTATGTATGGAGACTTTATGGATGACCTTTGCAACACCCTATATTCATTTAGTTACCTTTGCCTAGTGCCAATACTTAAGTGTCTCATACGTTTCATCTAGAAAATTGTGCGTAATTTCAGAATATTCAGTTTAGTTCTTCTAGAAGGGATTGTCTTATCTAGCATGCCAAAGTAATTTCGCAATAGAATCCTAAATTGTGTTTAGATAGTACCAGATGCAATTTTCTGTTTCTTAATGTTTTTACTTCTCTAAGTCTGTGCCCAGAAAATAAAATATTTAACTTACTCTAAGATTGTCTGTGATCCATTTATATTGTATATATGTTTAGGCTATATAGAAAATTTGACTAGTGGAATTACCAAAGTGTACAAATATTTTTTATATCTTTAAATAACTAAATAATGGGCAGGAGACTAAATTGTTTTCAAAGTATGTAAGATAGTACCTGTCCCCTTTTAAATTCAGTTTCTTCTGGAAACTATCTTTATATTATTATATATAACTACTCAGCAAATAAAATGACATGTGAACAACTTTTAATTAATTCATATCTGTTCAACAAAAAATGGGTACTTCATGTTCTTTGGTTTTTATGTGATTTTGTGACTATAATTTTTTTTTTCTGGCTAAACACAGATGTAAATTTCTTATTTCAAAGAAAGTTTTCTCAGTTACTCAGAAGAAAAATAAACCTTTTTTTAATAATTTTAATTAAATGAAATTTGGGGAGGCAAATACTATGATGTTTAAGAAATGTTACTCTAGTATATCTTGGCATTTGGGAACTTTTCATCTTATAATTTAGTGACTATTTAGTTGATTATATTTTAAGTACTGCTATCACTGATTTTCACATATTTATTGTCTTGGTCAGGAGTTCCATAAAATTTCCTCATGAGCAGAATTTTTTACTTACTGGTTCTATATAGTACATGGATCAAAAACAAGCTATGGAAAAGAATTATTAGTCATCAGTTATCTGTATTTCTTATTGAAACAGCTGAACTAACTTGCTTATTTTTAAAAGTATGGTGAAATAAATATTTAAAATTGAACAAAAATATATCTTCTTCCTTGAATTGATTTTGTGTTAGCAACATCTGGGCCTTTGTTTTGGTCAATTCTGATTATTTCATGATTTGTGCTTTTTAAGTAATACCATTCATTTTCTTATTTAAAAATGTTTCTGTGTTTTATTAATATAAATTTAAAGAAATATACTTTTAAAACATGTTTCTTTTATAAAATTATGTTTTAAAAGTTCCATTAAAACTTTAATTTCATAAGATAAGTATCACATTATCACATTTAAACTGGGTTTTCCTTCTTTTGAAATACTTATATAAAATAGGCCCTATATTTCTCTTACCCACTTTAATTGGGTTTTTTTTTTTCTTATAGCATAACTGTGTACATTAATGCAATCATGGGGTACAGTATGCTGTTTTCATATACATTTTGAAATACTCTCATCAAACTGGTTAACATAACCTTCATGTCATTTTCTTAGTTATTAAGACATTCATACTCTGCTTTATAGAAAGATTCACTTGTATCCTTGTAAGATAAACCATAGAGGTGACTCCACCAATCACCCTCCCTCCCTTGAATATTGTTTTTTAGGTAGTATAGCTCTTACTTTTTTTCTTAGAAAGAAAATTGGCATTATATTTACAATATTTATACCTTTGCTTTCTGTTCTTTCTCCTGTTATATGTTATCGGATTTTAGCCATATCCCTAAATCTCCTGCTCAAAATCTTAGAAACTCTGTTTTTCTCTTATTTCTTATACCATATATAGTTAAAAAGTTATTAACTTTTTAAAGACTCTTTTGATATCTTCTGTTTCCTAAATCAGGTCTTTATTGTTTTGTATCTGAACCCATATAACAGCCTCTTAAAGAGTCTCATTGAATATACTTTATTTTTTTTGAGCATTTCTATTATTGCTTCTACTCTGCCTACAGAAGATGTATGCTGAGACTGATACTTTAATAAGAGATCTGTTATTTCTAAGATCAAGTCATTCAAGGATCTTTGCAATCTGTCTTCAACTTACTTTTCCAAATTTTAACCTATACTATTCCCTTACATAAACTGTTGGCCCAACCAAATTAGTTTACAGATCTGAACATGCCTTGTGTTTTGTTTTCATGGTATTCTATTTCCTTACTTTGTTTTGTGTCCATCAAAAATATCTTCATCTTTGAAGTCTACATGAAGTTTTAGGTCATCTATGAAAACTTGCCTGATTAATCCAACTGTATACAATCTCAACTTTCTCTGAGTTCCCAAAGTAGCTGTTGTGTGGCACTTCTATACAGTATCTGATATTATAGTTATTTGTTTACATGTTTAGCTTCCAAGGTAGATTTTAGTCTCCTTGATGGGCTGAGAGCACATAAAATATAGTCATGCATCTTTTAGTGCTGAGGGTATGTTCTGAGAAATGTGTTGCTAGGCAGTTTTGTCATTGTGTGAACATTAAGGTGACCAGATTTTAACAATGGTAAAGCGGGACACCATTGACCGGAGGGTGGGGGGGTCCTTAACTAAAAATTTGGTCTATATGGAGCAACAAAAATTTTCATAGAATGCAAAAATAGTATTGTATTATATATTTTTTAATTTCAATATAAGTATAATTTACAAATATAATACATTAAAAAATTATGTATAGTATTATTTTATTCTTTGGCATATTTCCAATTGGAGTGAATTTTTTTTAGTAGATTGCTGTCGTTGTTTAAAAGGTCATGAAATTTTTCACAAGAATTTGTTAAATTATATTTCACACATAAAATAGCTTTCAAAGTCTTAACACTTAATTGTGACTTTTCTGATGTCCACACTTTATTTACCATAGAAAAAACACGTTCAGTCACAGCATTAGGTCCTGGTAAGGACAGTGTGTATCCCACAATTTTTAGTGCATTATTGTATGGAACATGGTTTGTTTCAAAATGATGAAATATTTCTAACCATCTGTTCTCTTTTGTGATTTTTGCTGATGCCCAAGATTTAACCTTTTCCTTATCATTTTTTTAATGATGATACCTCGTAAGTCGTAAGTGTCACTCACTTTCAAGGCCGTCTTTTTGCTGCCACTATAAAATATAAATAATACATGTACTGTCTGCTAAATTCATGAAATAAATAAATAAATTACTTACCTAAATTATCTGAATAACTAATTTGTTGATATCACTTGTTTAACTAGCACTAGTCCGCAGTACGATGTGTATCGTCTGAGAGATAGGTACAAAATGTTTTCGTGATTGCCAATGCCAAAAAATGCCATTGTTCATTAAGTCCAAACAATGGTGGTCAAATTCTAACAACTGATCAGCAATGCGAACTTTGATAAGCAGTTCTCAATAATCAGTTCTCAACAATTATTTGTTATTATTAAAGTTTAACATAAAATTAACAAAAATAATATAAAACTCACATCCTGGTGAAATAGCCACATGGCAGCCAAAAACTGTATAGTCCCTTCCTGTTCTCTCACTGTTCCCTAGGTTGTTGTGCATTCTTCCCCCAAATCGGGATGCAGGACAAATTCTTAAAAATCGGGACTGTCCCGCCAAAAGCCGGATGTCTGGTCAGCTTAGACTTTTAACTGACACAAATGTAAATGGTATAGCCTACTATATACGTAGGCTATGTGGGATAACCTATTTTTCCTAGGCTATCAATCTTATAGCATGTTGTGGTACTGAATATCATAGGAAACTGTAACGCAAATAGAAGTATTTGTGTGTTTAAACATAAAAAAAAAATACAGTATTACAATCTTATAGGGCCAACATGGTCTGTCATTAAACAAAACTTCCTTACGTGGTACATGACTAGTTCTTTGTGTCCAACACGATTCGTAATATGTTGCTTCCAATGTTAGTGGAACTCCGTACATATCTAATTAACTGTTAGCTAGTTTAATTTAGATAATTTTTATGTAGAAATATATGGTGAAATGGGTTGATGTGTATACTCTATTTAATTGTGAACCCAGCTTAAATCAGTTTCCATTTTCAAGTACAATTTTATGGAAAAATGTAGAAAATCAAGGGAGAAGCTTATTTATGCCTTTTACATAAAATCACATTATAGGTTAAAATAGTATATTAAAAGTGAAAATTAAATAGTGAAATTTATGATGAAATTATTTTCTTCTAAACTTTTGTTTCCTTTAGTGGCGCCATGATTTTGTGTATGGTTGGATAAAAGTACCTGTGACTCATGAAACACAGGAAGAATGTCTTGGGATGGCTGTGTTAGATATGATGAGAATAGCCAAAGAAAAGGATCAAACTCCACTTGCCATTTATAACTCTATCAGGTAATTTCCTTCTGTAGATCCCTACACATAAGTGTGAGTAGTTAATTTTATATAATTTATATATATTTTCTGTGCTTGCCCATACCTTGTGATTTTGTAAACTGGTTGGTTACTTTTTATATGAAATGCTTAGGATCAGAAGTGTCTTGAATTTTGAATTTTTCAGATTTTGGACCATTTGCTTTTTATTTACCAGTTAAGCTTCCCAAATCTAAAATCCTAAGTGCTTCAGTGAGCATTTCCTTTGAGTATCATGTTGGTACTCAAGAAGTTTCTCATTTTGGAGCATTTTGGATTTCAGATTTTTGGATTAGGGATGCTCAACCTATAACAAAAAATCATTTGGGTAACTTTTCTAAGGTATATCACATACTTTGTGATATGAAATTATTGAAAGAGTTGCAATACCATAGAAAACATTATAGGTGTTCAGTATCTATTTAGTATTTGATTTATTTTGAAAAGGCTAGGTAAGTTTAGAGGAATGGAAAGAACACCTGGAGAGATAACTTTTGAGAGTAGATCTTCAAATTGGCTGTACAGATAAACTGCATCAGTATTTCTCAAATAGTGATCCAATTTTACTTACATTAGAATCACCTGGGGGTCCACAGTGTTTAACAGTAAACTCAGAGATTACTGGGTCCTAACATATGAGATTTGGATTCAGTAAAATTTGAGGTGAAGCTCACAAATATGAAATTTTGCAGATGCTCCAGAGGAGTGATCCAAACTCTGCATTCTTCACATTACTCCTCTACATATTAAATTTTGACAATCATGACTAATAGTTTTTAAACACTACTCCTACTTTACATTATAATGGCTGTGAAATGTCTACTTTAAAAGAGTATATACATACCTAAGAATACTTTAATTTTTTTAAGTTTGAAGGTTAAATATATGTTTTATGTATTCTGTACTTACCAAAATAAAAGTGCCAGAATGTCATGAATATAATAAAGCTCCCTTTCTCTTTTGAAATTGTTTTTCAACCACTGACTTTAGTCACTCCTTTCCTGAATGCTCTCTAAACAGTTTCATAGAATATCAATTTCTATGTTTTTCTTTTTGGTCTTAACTATTCTTGTTTTGTTCCTGGATGTCTGTTAGGCCTTAACCCAAGGATATAGGCCATAGGACATGATACACTCAAGAATCTAGAAAATTCTAAAGTCCAAAGGAAAAACAGAAACCTTTTTGACTAAGGCCTTGATTTTTATTAAAATGTAGACATATACTTCTTAGATATTAGCTCATTCACTTACTCATTCAGTGCTTGCTGTGTGCCAAGCCATACTAATACAGAATTAGAGGCAGAGTATCTTAGATATCATTAATAGATACTGAAGGAATTGAGAGAAACACAGTTGAAGAATAGAAGCTTTGAGCCACTGAAGACGAATGTTATGTATATAAAGCTATTTCTAGACATGTGCTATGGTGCAGTACTTTTGCTTTGGAGATTATGATGTTGTCCAAACTCTTGGCACAACCTTTTTATGTAGATTGTGGTTTGTTTGAGGTCAAAGAATCATGTCATCTATTATTCTTCTCCCTATATTACTTAGTCTAGTCTCCTAAACCTAATGAATGTTTAGTGATGGTATTTCTCTGGTTCTCTTAACCTATGTTCTTAACCAGGTTACAAACACATCTGCAAAATTCTGCATCATTCTTTCTCTTTGCTTTACTTTTGAAATTGTGTAGGTATTAAACATTCCCTAAGATTCAATGACATTTTAAAACAGCTTATTGAGTTGCTAAACATCAGTAGTCATTATTGAAGTGAAAAACATAACTAGAATGAGATACCACGTCTATTTTATTCCTTGTTTATAGCAAGAACTTTACTCACATACCGTAAAGTTCACCCATTTAAAGTACACAATATGGTATGTTTTAACATATTTACAAAGTTATATAAAGATACCCACAGTCTAATTTTAGAAGATTTTTACGGTTCTGGAAAAAAAAAACCAAACAACATAGTAACCCTTAACGTTCAGTCCTCATTCCCTCTTTCCCCAGCCTCTGGAAACCACTTGTCTTTCTGTTTCTGTGGATTTGCCTGTCCTGGAAATTTCATGTAAATGGAATCATACATTATGTTGTGGCATTTCCTATCTAGCTTCTTTTCACTTAGTGTGGTGTTTTCAAGGTTCATACATTTTGTAGCAGGTATCAGTACTTCACTTCTTTTTATCGCTGAATCCACATTTCGTGGATATGCCATATTTTGATTATCTGTTCATCACTTGGTGGAAATTGGGGTTGTTTCCACTTTTTGGTTACTGTGAATAGTGTTGTAAAGAGTTGTGTATGAGTTATTTTGTGGAGGTATTTTTTCATTTCTCTTGCAGATGTATTTAGAAGTGGAATTCCTAGGTCATAGGGTAACTCCATGCCTGACTTTATGAGGAGTTGCCAAAGAGTTGTGCCATTGTGCGTTCCCGCTACCGGTACATGAAGAGTTCCAACTTTTTCAGCACTTTTTATTGTGTCTGTATTTTACCCATCCTAGTGGATAGACGTGGTATCTCATTCTAGTTATGTTTTTCATTTCAATAATGACTACTGATGTTTAGCATCTTTTTATGTGCCTATCAGTCATTACTATGTCTTCTTTGGAGAAATGTTTACTCAAATTCATTGCCCATTCTTAATTGTTTTTTTTTATTGTTGAGTTGTAAGATTTCTTTTTATATTCTAAATACAGGTCTCAAACTGCAATTCATCATATATGTGATTTTCCCATTTGGTGAATTGTATTTTTACTTCTTGAAGGTATTGTTCTGCAGCATAGAAGTTTTAATTTTGAAGTAGTCTAGCTTGCCTGTTTTTTCTTTTGTCTTTTATATCGTGAAAATGTGGTTTTAGCAACATGGAATTCTTCCTTGTTTATAGCAAGAGCAGTTTCTCTTATAATGATGGAATAGAAGCTACACTGGATTGAGTTAAGGAATAAATGGAAGGGAAGAAGATAGAAATGACTGTGTAAATTCTTTCAAAAAGAGGCCAGATAGGCTATATTATGAAAAAAATATGGAATGGAAAGATTTTATATTTCAGATTGGGAGGAGATTAATACAGTCAGCCCTTCATGTCCATGGGTTCCACATCTATGGATTCAACCAACTATAGAGCAAAAATATTTGGAAAAAAAATTTCACAAAGTTCCAAAAATCAAAAGTTGAATTTGTTGTATACTAAATATTATGTTGAGTCCACACAAATGAAGTGATATATAGGCATTATAATAGGTAATATATATAATCTAGAGACAATTTAAAGTGTATAGAAAGTTCTATGTAGGTTATATGCAAATCTTATGCATTTTATATAAGGGACTTGAGCCATGGATTTTGGTATCCACTGGAGGACTTGGAACCAGTTTCCTATGGATACTGAAATGATTGTATTTTTAAAATATGTGGATAAAGAGAAATACGTAAGATTAAAAGTCCTGAGAGGGTGTACGTGTGTTAGAGGAAGGAAGAGAGTAAAGGTAAAATATGTTAAATAAATGGGTTTAGCTAGGAGGTTAACACCTCATTTATTGTACACATAATAGGGGGCAAAGTGGAGAGAATGAATATAAATGTATATAGGTTTGCTAGCAGGATATTGAGGGAATTCTGCTTAGAGAAGTTTATTTTTTCCCCTGAAGAGGAGATGAAGACATTCTTAAGTGAAGAAAATTAGTTGGGGCTTGAGTCAAAAGAAGGATAGGAGATTGGAGGAAATTGAAGTTTTGAAGTAGTTGTGGAACCCAGGAAAATTAATTGAACGGAGAAATGTTGTAAAAGTGATGTTTGCTGCTATCTATAGTATTAATACTCACTATGTGGCCAATTTTAGGGTATCAGCCTGATGTCTCTGAATGTAGAGATGGGAGGAGCTATGCAGCAGCAAACCCTTTTTACCATTCACATATGGTAGATATAAATAATCTCAAAGGTACAGGCAATAGTATGTAAAACAAAATCAAAAATGTAAAATAATTAGAAAGTGCCGGGCATGGTGGCTCACTCCTGTAATCCTAGCACTTGGGAGGCAGAGGCAGGTGGATTGCCTGAGCTCACAGGTTCGAGACCAGCCTGAGCCAGAGTGAGACTCCTGTCTCTAAAAATAGCCAGGCATTGTGGCAGTTGCCTATAGTCCCAGCTGCCTGGGAGGCTGAGGCTAGAGAATCGCTTAAGCCCAGAAGTTTGAGGTTGCCGTGAGCTATGAGCCACGGCATTCTATCAAGGGTGACAATGTGAGACTCCTTCTCAAAAAAAATAGGAAGTAAATTTGAGTATTTATTACCTATATTTTATTAGAATTTAATTGTAAGTTTCTGTAACAAATTTTAATGGTGTCTGTTTAGCAAGTAACTCAAAAAAGTCCTGTTAAGATATAATACCATCGAACAAAATGTATGAATTTATAGAATTTGATAAATTTTGGAGTATAGCATCATAGGAAATATTTGTAACTCAGTGTGATAGAGCCAAAAATATTATTTTATAAATCATTATCTCTGGTATATAAAATAATCAAAGAAAATGAATTTGTAAAGACTTCATTATTAACTAGAGTGAGAATTCATTTCATTAGGGGCAAAATTAACATAATCTATTCTAAACATTTATGATAACTGAAGAGTGTGTGTGGATGTGTTCACATCATCAAATGGAACCTTAAAATTTTATGCTTTGTGGATGGTGGTTATGTCAGCTTACTCCCTTTGACTACTGTGTTGAGCAACTACTTATCATGGAAAAAAGGTGGTAACTTTGAGATTTTGTTTTAGATTTATCTTCCAATTTTTGTTTTGTTTTGTTTTTCTGCATGTTCTTTATCCCTAGCTACAAGACATTCTTACCAAAATGTATACGAGCAAAGATCCAAGACTATCATATTTTGACAAGGAAACGAATAAGGTACAGATTTCGCAGATTTATTCAGCAATTCAGCCAATGCAAAGCCACTGCCAGAAACTTGAAACTTAAGTATCTTATAAATCTGGAAACCCTTCAGTCTGCCTTCTACACAGAGCAGTTTGAAGTAAAAGAACATGGAAGAGGTCCTTCAGGTGAGGAGATTTTTGCAACCATTATAATAACTGGAAACGGTGGAATTCAGTGGTCAAGAGGGAAACATAAAGAAAGTGAGACACTGACAGAACAGGTAATCTTTAATGATATGTTCTCATTCTTTGTTATTTTAAGTAGAATGGCAATAGAAACAAAGTAATCTTAGTCATTTGAAACATGATTTTGTATTTCTTTGGTCTTTATTAGAAGTGGAAATTTATAATAATGTGATGCCATCAATATCTTACATTCTTTTCTTATTGTACTTATATGGTTTAATTTTTATGAAAAAATGATTAGTAATAACCTTATAGTTTCAGAAAGGGGTTGAATTCTAAAAGTGATTTTTAATGTAGTTTTGCCTCCTTTGTTCTTTCACTATTGTTGTTAATAGGCACAATCATAAAACTAATTAAATGGAGAAGATTCATGTTTATTGATACTATGAAATGTATACCAATTAAATAATTTAGTTTTTTTAATGTTTACACTGCAAAATTTAAATCTGTTCACATCTGTGTTCTTAGATTGTTATTAGAGATTTAGAAGGACAATTTTATTTTTGTTATCTTTGGTAAGTAGTTAAACTTTCAGTTTTCTGGACCTGATTCCTACTAATAATAATTAGACTGAAGAGTTAAAGAGCACACTTTATGTTCCTTGCATTATTTAATGCTCTCATTTTTATATTAAAGCAAGATACAGTATGGTCTTGGGGTTAGATTTGGGGGAAAGGAAATCACATTTAATGCTTATCTATCGTTATCAGTATCTTTTTTTACTTTAAAGAATTTAGAGTGAATGTTGTCTTCTTCAGTCTTGTTTTAACATGGCTCTGTAAATTCTACCTTTTAATTTCAAATGCTCTTATTTACAGGATTTACAGTTATATTGTGATTTTCCTAATATTATTGATGTCAGTATTAAGCAAGCAAACCAAGAAGGCTCAAATGAAAGCAGAGTTGTAACTATCCATAAGCAAGATGGTAAAAATTTGGTAAGTTTGCTTTATCATTAAATAATGATTACATTTTGTAGTTGTCAGAAACAAGTAATATCCAGAATATTAATAGCAAAGTTATTTTCTTGTAGGAATTTTGATTATGGTTTTAAGTAGAGCACTGAACATAAACATCAGTTTGATTGCATATAACTTTTTTCATTTATTTTTGTAATTAAAAAAGCACTAATTACTTTCTTCTCCCCACTCTGTATTGTGCTAGTTTCCTATTGTAATGTTTACTCTTGACTAAAAGATTTTCTCACTAGGGAAGTGCATATGCCAATCATAATTGCCTAATAAGAGGAGAAAAGTAAAACAGTGCTATCTGGAATTTACATACCAAAATGTAAGCTAGTCCAGGTCAGCTTCACCCATGGTGTAAGACCTGGTTAATTCTAAAAGATAAACCCTTTTTCTTTCTTTAAATAGCTTTGGAAATCCCATTTTTCCTAATTGAAGGGAAAAAAATTATTTTATACTCTGCTTTTAGATTTCTTATTTATGTGGCTCTATATTCTTTTTAACTCAGATGCTTCTTGATCCATTTGGACTTAAGGACTTAAACTAATGTTATTTGTTCATTTATCTTTAAGTATCTGTATGGCTTACCTATCTAGCCATTTCAGGGTTATGTTACCCAAACTAAAACTGACTTGCAGCTCACTTTATTCAGCTGTTCTTAGATAAAAATATGATAGTGTACACCTACTGCCTAGTAGACTATGAGCTTCTTGAAGGTAAGATTCATATTAACACGTATGTTTGTACACACTATACTTTGCACAGTACTCAAGGGCCTGGCCTAGAAATAGCTAGATAAATATTTTATGGGTGGTGAAATGATGAATAACAATTATCAGCCCTAATGTGGATGTACAGTAAATGTTCTCAGAAGAGTTTATTGATACTGTATGAACAACCTGTAGTTAATCTACAGAGCTTCCTTATGGGAAGATGTTCAGACCTGGTGCCTTACTTTTAAGTCGGTAGTGCAGAGAGGTTAAGTAACTTTCCAAGGTCACAGTGTTGGTTAGTGGTAGTGCTTTTTAAACCCAAATATGATAGTGCATTCTTTGTAAAGTATTCTTAAAGCTCCTTAGAAATACTATATCAACGGTTTGTTGGAATTGCTGTAAAGATTAATTGAGAAGAGTTGACATTTCTTGGCCATATTAAACTTTATATTTTAGTAATACAATATATTTCTCCTGTACTCAGGTGTTATTTTATGTTTTTCAGTATTTTATTCATGATATGTTATGGGGTTTTTTGTGTTATTTATTAGGATCAAGAACTTTATGTATTTTTCTACTAAATTATTGCTGGACATAAAAAAAGTTAATTTTTTTTTTTTTTTTGCTTGTCACATTTTTCTCAGTCCATTATGTTAGTTAATTTTTTTTTTTAACCATCATTTTATTCTTCATTCTGGCATTTTTTTCAATCTCTGTATCATTGTTCTTTTTAAAATTTTGGTCAAATATATATAATAGAAAATTTAATATCATAACTAGTTTTAAGTGTAGTATTTAGTAGTGCTAAATATATTTACATTATTGTGCATCCAAGTTCTAGAACTTTCTTAATACTGCAAAACTGAAACTTTATATGCATTAAAAACTCCCCGTTTCCCCCTTCCTCCAGCCACTGCAACCACCATTCTACTTGCTGACTCTATGGATTTTGTGAGTCTAGATGCCTCATATAAGTGAAATTATACAATACTGTCTTTTTGAGACTGGCTTATTTTACTTAGCCAAATGTACTCAAGTTTCCTCAAGGTTATAGGATGTATCAGAATTTCCTTCATTTTAAATATGAAGTATAATCCATTTTATGTATATACCATATTTGTTCATTCATTCATCAGTGAACATTTAGGTTTGCTTCCACCTTTTGGCCATTGTGAATAATGGTGTGTACAAATGCCTCCTCAGTTCCCTGCTTTCAGTTGCATTGGATATATAACTATAACAGGAGTTGCTGGATCGTATGGTAGCTATATTTGTAATTTTTTGAGGCGTCACCATGCTACTTTTCCATAGTGGCTGCACCGTTTTTCATTTATCATAACAATTATCAGCCCTAATTTGGATGTACAGTAAATGTTTTCAGAAGAGTTTACTGAACATCCTGTAGTAATCTAAAGAGCTTCCTTATGGGAAGGAAGTGTACAAGTGTTGCAGTTTGTTGACATCCTTGAGAACATTTTGATTTTTTTGATTATAGCCATCTTGGTAGGTGTGAAGTAGCATATCACTGTAGTTTTAATTTGCATTTCCTGAATGATTGGTGATGTTGAGCATTTTTTCATTTGTGTATTGCCATTTATGTATCTTCTTGGCGAAATGTCTATGTAAGTCTTTTGCCCATTTTTTAATTAGGTTATTTACTTTTTTTGTTACTGAGTTATAGAAGTTTCTTAAGTATTCTAGGTTTTAACCCGTTATCAAACATACTATGTACAAAGATTTCCTCTCATTCCTTAGGTTGCCTTTTTACTCTTTTTGATGCACTTAAGTTTTAATTTTTGAGGTAGTTCACCTTAGCTGTTTTTACTTTTTTTGTCTATCATTTTTCATGTTTCCTTTTTACTTTTCAGTTGAGATATAACATGAATACAGTAAAGCTTACTAATCTTAAGCTGTAGCTCAGTGAATTTTTACATATGTGTACAGCTGTGCATCCATACCCATCTCAAAATATAGACTGTTTTTTTTTTTTTTTTTTCGTTTAAAGCCTGGTTTGGATATTTCCAGGTTCTCACATGCTTCTTCCTACTTGTTCCCACCCCACCACCAACATAAAGTAGCCATCATTCTGACATCTACTATCAATTTTGTCTGTTATATACATGGAATGATACTGTATGTATTCTTTTAAAAATCTAGATTCTTTTATTTGGTATCATGTCTAAAGATGTTCTTTACATGTATCAGTTCATTTCATTCTAAGTAGTATTGAAGTTTGATTACCTGTTAATTTTTTAATTCTTGGTTGGAGGATATTAGGAAGAAAATTATTATGAACATTCTAATATATGTTTTTTGGGAGACTCATGCACTCATTTTTTTTGAAATGTACATAGATGATAGATGGATAGATAGATAGATCTAGGATTGGGATTATAGCTTTAGTATACTGCCAGACCATTTGCCATAGTTGTTATAGCAACACACTCTTCCTTCAATAACATATAAAAGTACAGTTTTGCCATATCTTTACCAACTCTTAATCTTGTCAGAGTAAAAAACACTTAGCAAATCTGGTGGATATATCTGGCAGCTGTCTGTGAGTTTTATTGCTCTGATGAGTAATGATGTTGAATACATTGTCATTTACTGATTGTTCATTTGGATATTCTCCTTATGAAGTGCTTGTGAAAGTCTTTTGCAAGTTTTTTTATTGACATGCTTGGTCTCTTTTTTACCGGTTTATAGAGTCTTTATACTTCTAGATCCAAGTCTATTGTTGGATATTTGTAAAATATATGCAGGCATACCTCAGAGATACTATGTATTTAGTTCTAGACCACCAAAACAAAGCAAGTATCACAATAAAGCAAGTCATGTGAATTTTTTGGTTTCCCACTACATATAAAAGTTACATTTACACTATACTATGGTCTATTAAGTGTGCCTCAGCATTAAGTCTAAAAAGCATTGCGCATACCTTAATTTGAAATACTTTATCACTTAAATATACTAATAGAATGTATTTCTTAAATAATAAGACATGAAAGTCAAAATTACTCCTTGATTCATGGGCTGCAGGATGGACACTGTGTTAGCAGGCAGGTAAACAACACTGATCTCTTTGTGTGTCTCCATCACAGCTCCTGGGTGACCAGGTGCATTGTCAAAGACCAGTAATGTTTTGAAAGAAATCTTTACTTCTGACCGGTAGCTCTCAACAGTGGGCTTAAAATATTCAGTAAACCATGCTATGAACAGATGTTCTGTCATCCAGGCTTTGTTTTTCCATTTATAGAACACTGGTAGAGTAGATTTAGCGTAATTCTTAGGGTCCTAGGATTTTCAGAATGGTTAGTAAGCTTTGGCTTAAACTCAAAGTCACCACCTGCATTAGCCTCTAGCAAGAGAGCCAGCCTGTCTCTTAAAGCTTTAAAGCCAGGCACTGACTCTTTCCCCCTCTAGCTATGAAGAGCCTGGATGGCATCTTCTTCCAACAGAGGGCTGTTTGAATGCTACACTGAAAATCTATTGTTTAATATAGCCACCTTCACCAATGATCATAGTTATATCTTCTGGATAACTTGCTGCGGCTTCTGCATTAGCACTTGCTGCTTTACCATGTACTTAGATATTGTGGAGATGGCTTTACCTCAAACTTCATGCACCGACCTCTGCTGGCTTCAGACTTTTCTTCTGCACCTTCCTCACTTCTGCCTTCATAAGGTTGAAGAGAATTAGGGCCTTACTTTTTGTTAGGCTTTGGCTTAAGGGAATGTTGTGGCTGGTTTGATCTCTCTAGCCACTAAAACTTCCCCCTATCAGCAGTAAGGCTGTTTTGCTTTCTTACCCTTTGTGTGCTCACTGAAGTAGACTTTTCGTTTTCTTGACAGACTTGGATTTTCCTTTCCATTTACAACATGGCTAACTGTTTGGCCAAGGGGCCTACCTTTCAGCCTATCTCAGCTTTCAACGTGCCTTCTTTACTAGCTTAATAATTTCTACCTTTTGATTTAAAATGAGATGTGTGCCACTCTTCCTTTCACTTGAACACTTAGGGGCCATTGTGGGTTATTAACTAGCCTAAGTAATTATTTCTCAAGGAATAAGGAGGCCTGAGGAGAGGGAGAGAAGAGGTGGAAAGCAGGTCTATGGAGCAGTCAGAACACGAACATTTGTCACTTAAATTTGCCATTGTAAGCACAAAGAATGTGGCACCCAATTAGAGTTGAGCTTTGAACAATGCACATTTAAATTGCAGAGATCCACTCACATATGAAGGTTTGCAACCAAATACAGTTTTTATGGAATATTGAACATATTTATAAGGAGGGCCAGCTTTTTATTTTTATTTATTTATTTATTTATTTATTTATTTATTTTTTTAGAGACAGAGTCTTACTTTATCGCCCTTGGTAGAGTGCTGTGGCGTCACAGCTCACAGCAACCTCCAACTCCTGGGCTTAGGCAACTCTCTTGCCTCAGCCTCCTGAGTAGTTGGGACTACAGGCACATATCACAACACCCGGTAGGTAGGCCGGGGCTGGGTTTGAACCTACCACCCTCGGTATATGGGACCAGCGCCCTACTCACTGAGCCACAGGTGCTGCCAAGGAGGGCTGGTTTTTTGTATGTGTGGAGTCTGCATGTACATGCTTGATTATGAGCAGTTTTTGATATATGTGATGGATCCTGGAACCAAACCCCCTTGTATACTGAGAGATGACTGTACAGTAGTAACATCAAAGATTACTGGTCACAAATCATTGTAACAGATATAATAATAATGGAAAAGTTTGAAATGTTTTAAGAATTACCAAAATGTGACACAGATGCAAAGTGAACACATGCCTTTAGAAAAATGACACCAATAAACTTGGTCAGTGAAAATTGCCACAAACCATTAGTTTGTAGAAAATGGAGTACACAATGAAGGAGAGTGCAGTAAAATGGGATATGCCTATAGATCCATGGGAGAGATACCAATGGGTGAAATTGCTAGGTCAGTGGGTGTGAAAATTAGTATTTTGAGAGGGACTGTTAAATTGCCTCCCAAAAGGTATTTCCAGTGTATGCATATACCATTTTCCTGTATTATCTGCCAGCACTGAATGTTACAAATCTTTTATTTTTTTAATTATTATTATTTTTATTAAATCATAACAGTGTACATTAATATTATCATGGGGTACAGTGTACTGTTTCTGTATACAATTTGAAGTACTTTCATCCAACTGGTTAACATAGCCTTCATGTCTTTTTCTT